>JAIUZE010047228.1:0-65769 GCA_022085475.1 Heliosperma pusillum | reverse complement strand
TTTATTGGGTTTTTTTTTTTTTGATGCTTGTTTTGACGACAAACCGCTCATCAAATGGCGCCGTTGCCGGGGATGGCGTAAGGAAACTCGTAGTTTGTTTTGTGTCTTAGATTTAGCCAAGTTACTTGTTGTTTTTGTTGGTTTTTAGTTGTTAGATTATTTGTAGAGTGCCTTGCATTATTGTCGTTCCCTAGTGTGCCCAAAAACACACTAGGAGTCTAACTTGTTTTTGAGTTGCTTTGAGTGCATGCCTAGAGGTGAAGGTTTGTTCTTGAGCCATCCGGAACCCGAACGGTTGTTTAGGACTCTCCGTGCCAATACACTTGCTCGGGTTAGGAATTCAAGAAGAGTTAGCCATCAACAAGCCAATAATTCAATTGCTTCTACATCCACTCCAACAATCGATTTCCCACAAAACAACACCATTGAACCCATATTTGAAAACCCCTTCTACAATACACAACAAAATACACCACCAAATTCACCACCTACGATACCTCAACAACAAAATCAACCACAAATGACGACTCTACGTGATCGTAACCGTCCCAACCACGATGATACCCAATCTCCAATCAATTTCGGTGTCTTGGCCCCCAATAATTTTGAGATTCACACGTCTCAAATGAATTCTATTGAGCGGGATAGCTTTGGAGGCCTCCCGGATGAAGATGCTCATGCCCACTTGAGAAAATTCAAAAGTAGGGTTGGAATCATGAAAAGGAATGGGGGGCCCGAGGAAACCCTTTGCCTCATGTTGTTCCCATTTTCCCTCAAGGACCGGGCGGAGAGGTGGTTGAATAACCATCCTCCAAACACTTTCACCACTTGGGATGGTTTGGCTAAGGAGTTTCTAAGTAAGTACTACCCCGCCTCCAAAACGGCGATGCTAAGAAACGAGATTACCACCTTCCAACAAGAGGATGGAGAGTCCTTGGGAGAAGCATGGGATCGCTTCATTGATTTACTTGCCCGATGCCCTCACCATGGAATTGCGGGTTGGTATGTCACCCAAACCTTCTATCAAACTCTCCTCCCTCAAACCAAGGCCATGGTGAATGCTTCCGCGGGGGGAAGTTTTGATCATTTAAATGACCAACAAGGGGCGGCATTGATTAAGAAGATGGTTGAGTCGGAATCTAGTTATGGTACTAGTTTTAGAGGAAATAGCTTGAGAAGGAGTTCTAAGTACCAAGTGAGAACTTCTCAAATGCGGATACCAATGCCAAGATTGATTTGCTCACACAAACTTTCACTAAGGGGTTTGCCGAGCTTCAAAAAGCTCAAAATCAAAGTCAAGGTCATCATGTGAATGAAGCTAGTGGGTCTTATGCACCTCCCATGGTGGAAGCTTATCAAACCCCCACTTGTGAAATTTGCAATGGATATGGACACACCTTTGAAGTTTGTGGGAACAATGTCTCTTATAACAATGAAGGTGCAAATGATTATCAACATGTGACTGCTTTCCAAGGTATGAACAACAACCCACGGCCCTCAAGGCCTCAATTCCAAAATCAAGGAGCTTATAACCCAAATTCAAATTTCTATCATCCAAGCTCAAAATTTCACCCAAACATGAGTTACAAAAGCCAACATGTCTTAAACCCTCAACACACTCAAACTCAACCTTCCAACCCTCCGGGTTTTTCCCAACCTAGAGGAGGAGGTCAATTTTCTAGAGGAAACTATAACAATCAATTCAACAACGCTCAACAAGGTCAAGGATCCAACCAATTCCAAAATCAACACTTCAATGATCAAGGTTACAATAACCAAGGTAACTTCCAAAACCAAGGTAATTGGAATCAAGGTAAAGGAAATTGGAATCAAAATCAAGGGAACCAAAACTTCAACAATCAAGGCCAAGGTAATTTTTACCAAGGCAATCAAAACAATCAAGCAAGCCAAGGGGTTCCCGATCAATCTTTTCAAGGCCAAGGGCCAAATTTCAACAACAACCAAGGGTCAAATTTCAACAATCAAGGTTCAAGGGGGCAACAAGGGAATTTTAACAACAATCAACAAGGGAATTTTAACAACAACCAACAAGGAAGCTTGAACAATCAACGAAACAACAACCAAGGGTCGAGTAGTCGGAATGACTATGCTTTTGCCCTTCCTTTGACAAATCAACCCCATCAAGAGAGTGATCCTTCAATAAGTGAAGTTTTGCAATTAGTCAAAAACATGGAAATCCAAAACAATTTGGCTTTGCAAAATGTCACTAATGCTCACAAAAAGGAGGTGAGAGAATTGGAAGCTAGGTTAGCTTCTCAAGCTTTGAACAATCCTCAAAGGCCTCCGGGAGGTCTACTTGCTAAAGGGAAAAGCTCCAAGGATGCTTCATCAAGCCACCATGCATGTGCGGTGACTTTAAGAAGTGGACTAGTGCTTGATAACCCCTACATGGATATGATGAATGATGAGATTCCAAATGATGATCATGTTGAGGAAGGAGAAGAACTTGAAGAGCCCTTTTTGACTCCCACCTTGGAGTCAAAAGATGATGGCAAGGGTGAAGATGATCAACCCAAAGAGGGAGAAGAAGGGTATGTCGAGATTATGCCTTATGAAGAGGAGATGAACAAGGATGTCATTGATGACGGAGTAGAGGTACAACCAATGGCAAGAGCTAAGGTAACCAAGAAAACTCCCATTCCAAAGGTATCTTTTAGTTCTCCACTTGTTGTTTCCGATATCCCCTACCCCTCTAGAGCTTTGAAACCTAAGGAAAACTTCAAGTTCACCCAATTTAGAAAAATGCTTGAGGGACTTGAAGTGACCTTACCTTTCACCGATGTTATATTGAACATGCCCACTTACTCAAAATTTCTAAAAGACATCTTGACTCACAAGAGAACTTTGGGTACCCAAGATGTTATGATTATGGAGGCGGAGGGTAGTGCTCTCCTCATTAATCCTAACTCTTTCAAAATGCCAAAAAAACTTGGGGACCCCGGAAGTTTCTCTATCCCTTGTGTTGTGGGGGGAGTCATGATTTCAAGGGCATTATGTGACAATGGTGCAAGTGTAAGTGTCATTCCCTTAACTATTGCTAAAAGAATTGGACTTGAAAGTTTAACACACACTTCTATGACTCTACAACTAGCGGATAGGTCCGTTAAGCAACCTTTGGGTGTGCTTGAGGACGTACCCGTTAAAGTTGGCAAATTTTTGATCCCCACGGATTTCGTTGTCCTAGATATCCCGGAGGATAGCCACACTCCCATCATCCTTGGTAGGCCCTTTTTGGCTACAGGAGGAGTCCTCATTGATGTGAGGGACGGGCGGCTAACCTTTAGGGTGGGAAACGAAACCCTTGAATTTAATCTTCCACATCTAGTGAAGGGACCAATGTTTCACAAAGCATGCTCGGTAGAAGTCATAGAGGAAGTGATTGAGAAGATGCATGAAGAAGAGAAGTATGAAGAAGAAGCTCTACAAGTGGCACTCCATTATGAGGAGATGGGAGATGACCACGAGGTAGATGATGAACTAATGAAGAAGGTGGAGGGCCTTCTCCCTCCAAAGGTACAACTTAAGCCCTTACCTCCCTCACTTAAGTACTCTTTTTTAGGTGAGGGAGAAACTTATCCCGTTATCATTAATGCTAATTTGAGTGAAGGCCAAGAACTTAAACTTTTGAAAGTCTTGAAAACTCATAGGGGTTCACTTGGATATAGCATTGATGATATCAAAGGGTTAAGTCCTAATCTTTGCATGCATAGGATTGTCTTGGAGGAGGGTAGCCAACCTAAGGTAGATGGGCTACGTAGGTTGAACCCTAAGATGGCGGAAGTGGTTAAAAGTGAGGTTATGAAGTTGTTAGAGGCCGGGATTATCTACCAAATAACCGATAGTTCTTGGGTGATCCCCGTCCATGTAGTGCCCAAGAAAGGAGGGGTGACTATGGTGGAACAAGAGGATGGGACTCTCTTAGCTTCTAGACCCGTGACCGGGTGGCGGATGTGCATTGACTATCGCAAATTAAATGCCGCCACCCTCAAAGACCACTACCCCATCCCCTTTATTGCCCAAATGCTTGAAAGGTTGGCGGGGCATTCTTACTATTCATTTCTAGATGGTTATTCCGGGTTTTTCCAAATCCCCATACACCCGGAAGACCAAGAGAAAACCACATTCACTTGTCCCATAGGAGTTTATGCTTATAGGAGGATGCCTTTTGGGCTTTGTAATGCTCCGGGGACTTTCCAAAGATGTATGACGGCAATTTTTGCCGATTTTCTTGAGAAGAGTATGGAGGTCTTCATGGATGACTTTAGTGTCCATGGAGACTCATTTGATCTTGGACTTTTAAATTTGTCTCATGTTTTGCAAAGATGTGAGGAGCACAACCGTGTCCTCAATTGGGAGAAGTGCCACTTTATGGTGGAGGAGGGGGTTGTGCTTGGTCACATCGTGTCTAAGAGAGGCATAGAAGTTGATATGGCTAAGGTTTCGGTAATAGAAAACTTGTCACCCCCAACAAATGTGAAGGGAGTGAGAAGCTTTCTAGGCCATGCGGGCTTTTACCGACGTTTCATCAAAGATTTTTCTAAAATAGCCAAGCCTTTAACTTCTCTTCTTCTCAAAGACACACCATTTGTATTTGATGAATTTTGCTTGAGTGCTTTTTGTAGGTTGAAGGAGGCTCTTGTGACGGCTCCCATAATCCGATCACCGGATTGGAGCCTTCCCTTCGAAGTTATGTGCGACGCCTCCGATTATGCGGTCGGGGCGGTGCTTGGACAAGTTGTGGACAAGAAGCATCATGTAATCTACTACACAAGCAAAACTCTTGATCAAGCCCAAGTCAACTACTCTACAACGGAAAAGGAGATGCTAGCTATTGTTCATGCCGTGGAAAAGTTCCGGCAATACTTTGTTGGTGCTAAGGTTGTGGTATACTCGGATCACTCCGCTTTGAGGCAAGTGTTAGTGAAAAAGGATGCAAAGCCAAGGCTCTTGAGGTGGATTCTTTTACTTCAAGAGTTTGACTTGGAAATTAAAGACAAGGCGGGGTCGGAGAATGTTGTTGCCGACCACCTATCTAGATTGACTACCGACGATCATGGGTTGAAGGATGAGAGTGGCCCGATCAATGAGTGGTTGAGAGAAGATAGTTTGATGATGATAGGTGGTAAATCACCATGGTTTGCGGACTTGGCAAATTTGATTGTGAGGGGTTTATTCCGGAAGAGTTGGATGCTAGAGCTAGGAGGAAGTTGAAGCATGACTCAAAACGCTATTTTTGGAATGACCCACATCTTTTTCGCAAGTGTGGTGATGGCATGTTTCGAAGATGTGTTCCTAGAGAAGAAGGTATGGAGATTGTTGATAGAATTCACAACTCGGCCTATGGGGGCCACCTTGGTACATCTCGCACCATTGCAAAGGTGTTACAAGGTGGTTTCTATTGGCCATCTATGTTCAAGGATATCCACTACTTTGTCAAATCTTGTGATCGGTGCCAAAGAACGGGGAATATTAGTCAAAGGAATGAGATGCCCCTTCAAAACATTCTTGAGATTGAGCTTTTTGATTGTTGGGGAGTTGATTTCATGGGACCATTTCCCAACTCTTGTGGGAATGAGTACATTTTGGTAGCGGTGGACTATGTGTCCAAGTGGATTGAAGCCGTTGCCACCCCAACAAATGATGCTAAGGTTGTTATCAAGCTCTTCAAAAACACTATATTTCCGAGATTTGGGACCCCAAGGGTGGTGATTAGCGACGGGGGTTCGCACTTTAGGAAGAGCACTTTCAAGTTCTTACTTTCTTCCCATGGTGTCACTCATAAGACCGCTCTTGCCTACCACCCTCAAACTAGTGGGCAAGTAGAGGTCTCAAACCGTCAAATAAAAGCTATCTTGGAGAAGACTACAAGCAAAGGTAGGAAGGATGAAAGTCCTAGACCTCTAATTAGACTCCTCTAATTAATTCATTAAATTACATTAAGTTAATGATTTAGGATCTAGTTATCATGCATGCAAATATAAAAGCATAAATTTAAAGATAAGATGAATTTCCTTACAATGGAAATTTTCGGTCCAATATGGGCACAATAAGAACTCCTTCTTATTGTTCTTGAGCATGAAATTGATGGATGATCCTCCATAAAACAACCTCCAAAGTAGAAGGTCTCCTTCTTGTTGCACCCAAGATTAAACCCAAATAATCTTACCTTATTATTAACTAGATAATAAGTAAGATAAATACTACTAATATTATTGTATTACTACACTAGTAATATGTAGAGAATATTAGTATATATGAGAGTTTAGAGAGAAGTTGAGTTTAGAAAGAGAAGTGAGAATAAAACACCAAAAATGAAGTGAACCAAAAATGAACAACAATTGCCCTTATGAAGCTCTTTTTGGCCGGCACCTATATGCCCATGTGACCTCTTATTTTTGATAATTTCTTCTCATGCAAATATGTAGAGTGCAAGTATGGTATTGATGATTAGATTTATCATGTAATGTCACAATCACCAAGTGAATTGTGGACATAAAATAGAACAATAATCATGCCATTTTCACATGCACAAACCGGTGCCCATGTGTCCATTATGGACCATTTTGATTTTTGATATTTGTCCCACAAATACTTATTAATCATATGCTTAATTATCTTGTATAATTAAGTGTTAATTTGATCATATAACAATTATATGACTCAAATTAATAATCAATATACACTCAACTTTTAAGTAATATTTAACCATTATATCAATATATAATGGGTCCCACAATGTCCAGTTAATTTATTTTACAACTCTTTGTAAATATAATTAACTAATTACCTCTACCTCAAAATATATGCATAACCTCAACTAATTTAATGAATTAACGATTAATCATTAAATTAAATCTTATTTAATCGTATTAAAATAAGACGTAAAATTTATTCAGTCAGTTATCGTATAATTGACTAATAAACTTAAGTGGAATGAGTTCGCAACTCAATTTCCAATAAATAACTCTCGTAACTAAACGTACATATCAAATATATGTAATGCTCTAATTAAACTGTATCGTATACAAATAATTAGTATTCTATTTGGGTCTCATCCTATAGGTGTGACCTAAAGGGATCAGTTGATTACCGCCGTCATACGACAATAACGTCAAACTCTAGTCAGCCAAGCGTTACAGATTTACGTTAATCAACTGACGTGGAGTATCAAAATATACTAATCATGCCACGTATATTCCAAATGAGATTTATTATATAAATGCACTATTGTGGAGGACACTTACTCCAACAAAGGATTGGTCTCAAAAGCTTCCGGATGTTCTATGGGCCCTTCGCACCGCTTTCAAAACTTCACTCGGCACAACTCCTTACAAGCTTGTTTATGGAAAAGCTTGTCACTTGCCAATCGAGCTGGAGCACAAGGCATGATGGGCCTTAAAGGAGATGAACTTTGATATTGATATGGCCGGAGAGCTACGATTTCTCCAAATGAATGAACTTGAAGAGCTAAGACTTGATGCCTACGAAAGCTCAACGATCTACAAGGAGCAAACAAAGAAATGGCATGATGCCAAATTGGTTGATAAAGATGTAAAAGTGGGTGACCAAGTCTTACTCTATAATTCTAGAGTCAAGTTGTTTCCGGGAAAGCTACGCTCTAGATGGTCGGGTCCTTTCAAAGTTATTGACATTTCACCACATGGAGCTTTTGAACTTTGGAGCGAGGAAGGTGGTAATTTCAAGGTCAACGGGCATCGAGTGAAAAGATATTTCGATGGAGATGAAAAGGGAACGGTGGAAGTACTCTTCCTTGGGGATCCACTTCCCGAGGAGGAGTCTTGTTTGTAAACTCTTGTGATTTGATAGGTTTGGTGGAGTCCCTCAACAACCACCAATTTTTTGTATATAGCATGCATATTAGGAATAGTTGTGGAGATTTGGATTTGTGTACTCGGGTTTTTCGTCTTTAGGAAGAAGTTTTAGGATATTTTGAAACACTTGTAGTCGGGTTTGGTTTGAAACCGTATCATTGGGATTATGTTGGTTGGGTAGATATTGTTGGTGATTTGGGTTTCTTAGGGGATTTGTTGCGAATTTGAAGAAGAGGTGAAGACGAGTAGACGTGCTCCAGGCCGGTCGACCGGCAGCCGGGCTGCCGACCGGCCCAGAACACTCCAGAAGGTGAGTTTTGAAGATTGAAAATTGAAGAGCAGGTGTTCCAGGCCGGGCGACCGGCAGCCGGTGTGCCGACCGGCCTGGAGCACATTATCATAGAGGTTGAATTTTTTGGGAATTTTTGGGCTGTGTTCTGTGCCGGTTGACCGGCGGCCGGTCTGACAACCGGCCCAGAGCACACTTTTGCTGAATTTTTGAAGGTTGAAAATTTGAGCCGAGTTCTAGGCCGGTCGACCGGCAGCCGGTGCGCCGACCGGCCTAGACCACCTGAACACACTAAAATCAAAAAAATCCAAAAAATCAATTTTCTGTACTGGGTTCCAGGCCGGTCGACCGGCGGCCGGTGCCTGGACCGGCCCAGACCCCTACCCGAGGCATTAAATCACTCGTGAGCCTCAAAATTTTTTCCTTTCTTTCTTTCATTCTTCTTCATTCTTCCTTCCTTCCTTCTTTCTTCTTCCTTCCTTCAAAACTCAACAAACCCACAACAAAAACTCACCAAAACTCACAAAAACAACCCCAATACTCACCCAATCCCACATCTAACCCAAAAATTGACCCACTACTTCACCTTAATACATCCCAAAACCTCAAAAACCCAATTTTTCCCTCTTTCAATTGAAAATTCCGAAATTCAACATGGCTCAACAACCACCAAGGAAAAGGACAAGAGCTCAACTTGAGGCCGAGTTGGAGGCTAGGCTTCAGCAGGTGACGGCGGGAATGGGTCCGGATAACTATTTTCCGGATATCGTCTTCGTAAGCGAAATAGCAAGAGGTAAATTTCAATGTTTAAAGCGTAGACCTCTTCCCCACTCCCGTTTTATTTGCCGGAATACTATGCGGAACCTTGGCCTTGATACGGTAACTCTTGAACTTTTCAAAGGGTTGGGGATGGGGGAACTATACGGTCAGCACTACCGTACTTACCCCCGTCTTACTTGGGAATTTTTGAGTTCGTTTAGTCATGAGAAGGATAGAAATACGGGTATGGTCAAAATTGTTTCCTTTCGCCTACTTAATACTGCTTTTAACCTTCCCCTTGAGAAGTTTTGTAAAGTTTTAGGGGTCAAATTTCATAAGTCGTACAAGGTCCCCGAAAGCTTTAATGTGAATGATGTGTGGACTGCTATATCGGGTTTTGAGTTTGAGAAAGGAACTAAGAGGCCGGCAAATGCTTGCCACAATGCCCCTATTAGGTTTTGGCATAGGTTTATGGGTTGGACGTTGTTTGGGAGAGAGGAGTGTCATAATTTTAGGGCCGATGAGCTTTCGATTTTGGCGGCTTACTTGCTCCAGCAGCCGAATAAATTTGGGATCAACATCGGTCATCATGTCGTTATTCACTTCCAGAAAATTGCCAATGACCCGTTTAGCCCTACCGGAATCCATTTAGGGGGGATTGTTACCAAGATTGCTCATGTACTTTGTAGAGATGCTCTGGATGAGCGTAATTTGAGGTGTTTAGGGGGATGCTCATTATTGACGGAGGATTACATTTTTAAGAAGCTTGAGTGGGTAATAAAGAGAGTTGAGGACGGGAAGACTTATTGGAGGGTTCGAGGGGTCAATTCTATTCCCCTCCCTAATAGTGCGGCTATGAAAGTGGTTCCTGATAGCGCGCATTATCTTCTCCCCTTAGAGGAGGAGAACCCTCCACCACCACCTGAAGAAACCCCGGAAGATCCTTTAGCTCCAGTTACCGCATTTAGGCGAGATCCTACTGCCCCCGTCACTACATATCGGAGAGAGGAGCGGGGCCCCACTTCCACCACATTGCCTTATATGAGCCCCTTCTATCATCAGCAGCAGTGGCGCCCTTGGCCCAATTCATCCCAACCCGACGCATCCACTTCTACCACTACCAGTTACCCACCTTTGGATCCTTCCTTGATCCAGTTCATGGCCGACATGACTTTAGCCTCCGAGGCAGCAGCTACGGAGAGAGAGGCAGCGGCTAGGGAGAGAGAGGCGGCAGCTAAGTGGCGTGAGGAGGAGGCTCGGGATAGAGCTCTTTTGTCGCAGCGGATGGACAGGATGTACTATGACTTGGCTCTTGGCCAATACCCTTCTTACGATAATTGGTGTAGGGAGGGGTATAGGGAGCCAGTTGGCCCACATCCGTCCTATTTCATGTGGCCAGAGGGCGGGTATGATCAGGGTTCTAGGGTGTTTGGTGATTTCAATGTTCAGCCAGACTATTATTCTTCTGCGCCGGGTTTTACTCAGCCGGTAGTTGATGAGGAGGAGGTGGACCCAGAGATTGCGGCTCAGAATGCCGAGTGGTTTGACAGGATGGGTCCACGGTTCGAGATAGTGGAGGGTGGCGGCTCTGGTTCGGGAGCCCAGGATGTAGATGCGTCTTTTGCTGAGGCCAGTCATGGCCAATTTGATACTACATCCTCTGATTTCACTGGATACTCTTGAGGCCGGAAACCCATGAGTATGATTTCACTGGATACTCTTGAGGCCGGAAACTCATGATTTGAATATGTCTCCTTATAAACCTTCTTTTTGTCTTCATCATTGTCATGATCCATTTTCTAAGAATAACTCGTGCCTACAAGTTTCAAATTATGTGGAGACAACGTGGGCAAAACTTAACTTTATTTACAAAGATAGTTAATAGATGATAATGAGAAAATAATTCAATTAGAGGGTTAAATTACTCATAAAAAAACCTTCATAATACAGAAATGACAATAATTAACCGAGAAACTAAAAAAATAAATATCAGAACAATAATTAACTGGGACGGAGGTAGTAGTTTGAAGTTCCCACATAAAAGTTTAGATGATTTTGGTTTCTCAATATGAACCATTACTTCCTAACATGTTATATTATAATAAAATCAGGGACTTGTTGAATCCCCCTGCACATATTTTATTCAATCCTGCACATATTATCCCACAAAGAGAGAAAGAAAAAAAGGATGAAAAACACAAAACCAAACTCGACAACCCTTCCCCCCACCCCCACCCCCACCCCCACCCCACCCCGACACCCTCCCAACATCGTCGACCACCCCTCCACACCTTCATGTTCGCGTCGGCCATTCCTCAAACAACCCTATAAAAAAGAGAGAGAGAGAGAGAGCGCCATGTAATTGCCTGAACAACAGCGCCACCAATAACAACCCCACATGCCAACTGACGACAAAGAAGCAGGACACGTAGAAGAGGGATAAAGGTCAGGTCGAAGGCAACGGAAAAGAAGGATAGTGGTTGGGTCGAGGACACCAGAAAAGGGGAAGGGGGTTGGGTGACTGGGTCGACGACATGGATGAACGTGATAGGGATTTACGGTGCGCTAGGAGTTAAGGAAGGGGTGGTCGAAGAAGGCGAGAGGGGAGGAGGGAAAGGGCGTTGGAGTTGGCATGTTTGGGTTTCCATTTTTTTTAATAGCAAGGAAAATGATGGAAAAAAGGATAAACTGTCCAAACCGGAAAAATGGACCGGTCCGGACCAAAATCGACTGGACCAGAACCGAAAAAAAAAAATTCGGTGCGGTCTCCGGTCCATCATTTTTTAAGACCGGAATTATTATTATTTAATTTTTTTTCTATAAATTTTATTTTATTCCGGTCTAACCGGTCTGATCCGGTCCATTGGACCGGAATTAGAAAAAAATGGGCATGTAGTCTAAATTCCGGTCCATCCGGTCCGGTCCCGATCCCGATTTTTTTATCAATTCCGGTTCCGGTTCCGGTCCGGTTTTGGACCGATGCCCACCCCTATTTATATGTGATTTGGAAATTGGTATATTAAATTAATGAATGGTCGCTGATAAGCATTCATTTAGTCACATTTTTACCTCATTTTCGTCCCCATTTCGGTCCGTTTACACGGATTTGCGTGTCTTTAATTGCATTTTATTTCCCGATTTCCCGCGCTATGAATATTGATCTCAATTTGCAGGAATTAAGGCGGAAATGAGGAAATCGGTGCATAAAGACATTGCATGAGTCGGGATTCGAAGATGAGTTGAAAAATGAAGAAATATTTCATCAGGTGGCCCAGGCCGGTCCCCAGACCGGCGGCCGGTCGACCGGCCCAGACCACCACTCCACTAATGAAAGAAGTGGAAAAGTGAAGAAAAGGCCCCAGGTAGCGCCGGCCGGCCGACCGGCGGCCGGTCGACTACCCGGCCTGCGCCTACATCAGAAGCCATAGAGAGTGATTTGGTGCTCCAGGCCGGTGGGGGACCGGCGGCCGGTCGACCGGCCCAGACCACTATTTCCCATACTTAGAAGATTTTTGAAGGCAAAGTTCCTGAAGTCACGCATGTGCTCCAGGCCGGTCAGAGGCCCGGCGGCCGGTCGACCGGCCGGGAACACAACATTGCAAAAATCGCCCTCTTCTTCTAATTTCTTCCTTAATTTCGAGGGACCTATATATACCCCCCCCTTATTATTTTGTAAGTAGTTTTTTAGTTTTTTAACATTCCTTTTAGCACGAAACCCTAGAAATTTGTAACCCAAATTAATCCCTAATTACTCTCCTAATATTTCCCTAATCTAGTTTAGTTTCTCATTTCAAGTGGTTGATTTTAGTATTTCATTTTCATTTCTTGGAATTTGTATTGAAGACTTGGGTGAAGACATTCCCTCATACTCATCAATATAAGTTTGTTTGGTATAAAATCTCTCATCTTTTTCATTGTTTATGCATTTAATTTCCATTTCTAGTTTATAGTTTATCTTTTGATTGTTATATTTATTCTTCTCATAGCATAATGGTGATTGAACTCCCCCTTCCCTTTAGTGCTTTGATTTCCTCTACCATGTGTGAGTAGATTATCCTCTAGGGTTTAGGGGAGCCTAAGGGTGGATCATGTGGGGTATTAGGTTGGTTAATTAGCAAGTTTGTGGTAAATGATTTGGGAATTGCCCATATGGACACCAAGTGTTTGATGAAATGTGTGAACGAAAGTTACCATTTTATCAAGCATGGTTTGATCTTCTCTTAAGCGACGGTGGTAGAGACGATTAGACTAAGTGTCTATATGGGTGATTTGAGACAAATGCGATAGCTTTGTTGATGATTATCGATTGTTGAGACATTAGCAACCGATTTTACTCGAATTATTTACCCCTCTCGCTAGTTACTCGACTAACCCATTAAATCCCCCTAAGGTGAACCCCTTTACCCTAGCTTTTCCCCTAATTGTTTTCATCTTTATCTCTTAGCGATTGTTTGTTTTTCCTAGTTTTTAGTTAACTTTCCAATCCGTCATATTTTAGGCTAGAATAGGATTCAATCGAACTAGTAGTTGACCTCCCCCATCCTCGTGGATTTCGACCCCTTTATACTACTTTTATTGGGTTTTTTTTTTTTTTTGATGCTTGTTTTGACGACAAACCGCTCATCAGTCGCTAATAAGTGATTTATATGACAACAATCATGATCAATACATAATTTTATGTAAGGCAACCTTAAGCAAAAAAAATGCTATTGCTAAATCCCGCGCACGATTTTAATTTATCCTACGCATTTTGTCTCATTTTTCCATAACTACCCTTCAATAAAAATAATAATAAACAAACTAAAACCTCCTGGCTTTCTTCACCATCATTGACGAACTAAAACCACCCAGACCCCAGCCCCTCACCACCACCATCCAGCAGGGGCGGATTTGGGGGTAGTACAGGGTAGACACGTGCCTACACGTGAAAAAAAAAACTTAAAATTAAAGAAAAACGCTGAAAGCCTGAAACACTTGACTCTTAACCACATAACAAAACAACACAGCAACAACACGACAACACCAACAAGCTACGACACCACCATTGGGCATCGCACCTGCCTTCGACCACCACGCCGGAGGTCCTTGCCGAGTCGCCGGAGACACCTGTACTGCAGTACACCACCACGTTTTTCCTCTCTCAAGTAAGGGTTTTCAATTTTCTACTTTCCCCAAATCTTTAATTTCTTCAATTTTTACTAAATAGATTCGATTATTGAAGTATGTATCTTCGGCTAGACATATTAGGGTTATATTTGTAGTATATTTGTATAATTATAATAGTTTGAATCATTGGATTGAGTAATTTTTTAAATTTTCTCAAACCCTAAATCTATCTCTCCTTTGTATTTGTAATATCTGGATTTGGGTTAATTAAACTTGTTTAGTGTTGAATTTGTAGTATATTTAGTGCTGTATTTGGGTTAATTATACTTGTTTAATAGATGAATTGTTGAATTATTGAGTAATTTGTAAGATTTTTTGCAACTTTGTTGATAGGTTTATACTTAATGAAAACTAAAAGTTTATCATACTTTTGGAATCGAGATCGAAAGTCACAAAAGACCACTCCCTTATATTGAGAGAGATTTTTTTGCACAAGTTAGTGATTATGATGTTATTAGGCGCTTTCAAGATATGAATCCTCGTCGGGTGTCTTTAGATTTGCCTTAGATATTTTCTTTGTAATTATATTATTATGTAATGACGACATTGGAATTTTTATGTTTGAAGTTGTCAGTATTTTTTTGTTTCTTTTAAAGTGCCTACCCGTTCCTCAAATTCTGCGTCTGCCCCTGCCATCCAGCACCACCAACGACCAACACTCTTGTCAGCCACCGTGCGGCGACGACCACTTTACCTCAACGCGACACATGCCTCGTTGACCAACCTTTTGCGCGACATCGTCGTCGTTGAACATCCCTAAACTCCCATCTCCGACGACAACTTAAACCTGCTCCACAGTGGTTGGTGGCGAATAGATACCCCCACACGCGACTATGGGTCGTCAAACACCGCCACTGTCATCGTCATCTCGCGCGCGACTATGGGTCGTCGAACATCCTAATTAACCACCCCCACGTCGGCCAAATTATGGGTGGATGGTGGGCAGCAGCCAACAAGTGGGGCTTCTCGGTGGCTAGTGGGGCGGCGGCCGGTTAGTGGGGGTTCGAGGGTGGTTTTTAATTTTGGGATTTCTGGGGTTTTTAATCCTCTCTTGTTTTTTTGTTGGTGAGGTGCGAAATGGGAGGGGTAGATACGTAATAACGGGGAAAAATGCGCGGGATTGAGTGAATTAGTGCGTGGGATTTAGGTCATTTAGCAAGTCCCAAAAATAATTCTTAAAATTATATTAATAGTAAGTAATCAACTTCATCTTCTCTCCTATTCTCTTAAATCTTCCCCTTTACTTTTGTAACGCCCTGAAAAACAGACAGGTAGCTCAAAATACCTCTTTTCATTAATAATAGACAGCAGCGGAATTACAGGGCGTCAACGCCATATTTTCCCTTCCGTAAAATACAAGGCTATACAATAAAATAAATACACTTATAAAACCAAAACTAAAAACTATATTTATTTAATTAGATATCTTATAAGTCTCGTCTTCTTTATGGATTTTCTCACTCTTGACCCCCCCTGATACTTGTACCTGGAAAATATATAAAAATAACGGGATCAGCCAACCACAGGCTGAGTATGACCCCGGTTGCCTCCACCGGCCTTATGTCATTTTCATTATTCATTAAGATTCTCCTCGTTAATATCACTTCCCCGAGTAACATAAATTACGTGACTATAATAACTTACCAGCATACAGTACTTTCTGCCATAAACCAGTCGAGTATCCAAAATATTATATCATTTCTTATTTTCATAAGAACACATATTCATATCACATTAGTGTCGGCCTACCATTACCGAACAAGAGACACATTACTATAGAGTCCACACCAGTCATCATCATGCAACATGTTATTCCACAATATATACTGGTCTACTATTACTGAAAAGAGACACATTACGGAGCCAAGACTCCCTTAGGCTAAGCCCTCCTCCATGTACACGGGATAATATAACATCTTTTGAAATGCCCTGGTCTTTTACCAGGCATCATTGGAACCATTGTTCCCTTGGGCTATGCCCTCCTCCGTGTACATAGGATAAAAATAATGTGATCTCCCTCTAATAATCGTAAACAAATGAACAAATGGCCAAATGTACATTATAATAAAAGTACCAGCTTGACAAACACTATGACACATAAGACATAAATAAAATATAGACGGAGTATAACAGTTATAACATAAAATTTACGATAAAACTTATGATCACCAATTATTTCTAACATTGTCTTATTTTAAAATAGAAACAATTACTTATATCGACGAAGGGTCCCGAAATCATACGAGCATTATAACGGTTCTACTACAAAACTTATGGATAAAATAATATAACCAATTACTTCTAATATCATCTTATTTCTATGATATATTAAAATAGTTAATTACTTTTATCGACAAAGGGTCCCGAAATCATACCTTATTATTATATATAGAGAGTAATAGACGTAGTGGTGTACGTAGTATGTCCCTTATACCCTCCTCTCATTTCTCTTTGTATTCTATCTTTTTCTTTTGTTTTAGTGTACTCTTATCAACATGAATGATGAAGGCTATTTATAGTACTTAGAATTAGGTGTGTGTATGTGTGCATCATGTTAGTGTTGTGTTTTTATTTTTCATCTTCTAAGTCTTAATGGTTAAGTTATGTAGTAATAGTCATCTTAAAAGATTAGATCAACTTATCAACCTAGGCCTTATCACATAGCATGCTAATATTTGTTCATGCATAGGTATCTTATTTAGACAAATGTCTAATATGGAGTTTCAAGATTATTATTATTAATATAAAGAGTATATTAAATCATTATTATTACATTTTATAAGGGGTTCATAATATTATATCCAAACACATTAGTATATTTAGTTAGGGAATCATTCATAAATAAAGTCAAATTTAGTCGGATATTACTCTATACGTGAAATAATAGCCTTAGCTCTAACTCTTAGTACCATACTTGTACTCTATATTATTTGATACTAATCTTTTATTTCGAGGATATTACAACTTTTTGCGCAAAAAATAAGGCAATGAATTTGTGTCATACAATATACACTATCCACATACTATTTAATTTAAATCACCCAAAACATACAAAACAAGGAAATATGAAAGATATATTAAATAATACGAAAATGGAAATAGGGAAGATTTAAAAGACTGGGAGGGAGTACTAGTTTTAGACAAATGTAATCGAATTGGGGACTTAAAGAGTTTGTACTAATATCAGAGTAAATAAAACGGTAGAAAGATGATTTTATTTATGGTATTTTATTTATTTACGGTATATATATAAATAAAAAAAGAATGATAATGGGATCGATTAATGAGAGTGAGAACCACTTACGAGAAGGTGAATATTAGGGGAAACTTGAGTGGGAAAATTTAGAGTTTTCCATTCTTTTAGTAAAAACTATGTATTTCTCGTGCTAATTCACGTTTGTTATTATGAAAATGTAAGAAATTAACTGTTAGAATATGCCTTGAATCTGTTCGGATTCTGATCTCATTTAGTTTCCTTATTTGTTTAGGAAACTATTATTTAGTTTCCTTGTCTGTTTAGGAAATTAGTATAGGGTTTCCTATGTCTGTTAGGGTTTCCTAAATCTGTTTAGGAAACATCTGTTATGAGAGTACTATATAAACTCTCATAAGCCGTCTGTTTTATTCATTCAGAAATCTGCTGAATACTCTGACGAGTATACTCTGAAATCTGTAATTTCTCAAGATCAATAATATTCTTTCCTTCTGCCGGTGGACGTAGCTAACAAGTTGTTAGTGAACCACGTAAATCTGTTGTCTTTCTTCACGCGTACTTATTTGTCTTTCTTACATCCGAATATTAGGAATTCTCCCTTATGATGAATATACCCGTCATAAGTTTTAAATGGGTTAAGTATCTTCCACTTGAGATAAGACAAGCTTATAAAATTGCAAACAACTTATCTTTTTTTTATTCATGTGGATAATATTTAACCGATTATAAATTTGCGATAGATATACCTATCACAAACGAGAATTTCGCAACAAAGATTTAGTACAGGGCAGGCCAGGCCCGATCTTGTACCCGAACTTAAGAATGTGCAACGCACTCACGCGTATAAGGAAACTGGAGGAGTTACGATACAAGTATTGAAGTATACAACCACTGTGGCACTGTCCACTGCTGACTGCTGACTGCTGACTGCTGACTGCTGAGAGAGACAGTGACTGAGTGACAGTAACTGTCAACCGACAACCGTGTGTTTAAGGTGTGGCACGTCATACATCAGATTCAGTCAATGTATTAATAATAGTCGTACCATTTGACAAGTCATCTCTCAAAAAGGTGCTTTTTGTCGTCTTCTCACCAAATTGACGATTATAGTAAAAGGTCGTGTTTAAAAAAAAAAAGGAAAGTGAGAATAAGACTGAGAAAGAGTACTAGAGTAGTACACAATGTTGTCAGGATCGAGATTTTACTTTGGATTGATGAGGTGGGTAGAATTGAATCGATAGAATCGGATCGTAGGATCGTAAGATTTTACAATTTAACTAAATTAAATATAGTTTTTTATTTGGTAAATACATAAAATTGAAGATCAAAATACATATTTATTAATATTAATCCATAAATTAGTGATGATTAATAGTTTTAGTGTCATTTTATGAACATGTTTGTACAACTTACACAAGATTCGGATATTACGATGTCATTATATAAAATATATATTTATTCTTTTTCCTATAAAATCGGATCGTAGAATCGTAAAATCGTAGGATCGTATTATGATCCTACCTCTAAATTTTTTTCACAAAAATATGATCATAAGATTCTACAACCATAATAGAATTGTAAAATTTGGAACCGGTCAAACGTTTTTGAATCGTAAAATCGTACAATCGTACAATCGAATCGGGATTCTGACAACAATGGTAGTACATAACTACATATGCATGCATCATTTATTGGCTACTTTGTGACTTTGTGTATAATTTGTGTCTGCTACTTGTAACTTGCACTATTATTAGACTTGGCAAACCGATCGGGTCGTGTCGTGTCGGTTTCGTGTCAAATGTTAAACGGGTCATGAACTCATAACCCTCAACCCAAACCGGATCCAATTAAATATTGTGTCGTGCATGTGTCGATCCACTTACATAAATGAGTCATTAAACCTCAACCAAAACCCGTTAATTTCGTGTCGGGTTCGTATCGGATTTTCGTATCGTGTCATTATTTGCCGCCTCTAACTATTATGGGTCCCTTTTCTTTAAAATTCAGTTTTGTCAATTTTAATTTATTCTATAGATTTGTTGTTTTAAATTAGTCAATTTTGACCTTATAGTTGAAATTTGTTTTAAGGTTTGATAAAATAGGTTTGAAATGTATTCTTAATATCAAATAGTGCATTTTAAAGTTCATATAAGTGTTTATTAGAAAATTTTATGGCTTCAATTAGTCAATTTTGACTTTATGCTTGTGATTTGTTTAAGGTTGATAAAATAAGGTTTGAATAGTACTCATAATTAAAAGAAATACTGCATTTTAAAGTCCGGGTAACGTTTTATTAGAAAGATTTATTATGGCTTCAGTAATTAGTCAATTTTGACTTTATGATTGAAATTTGTTTAAAGTTGATTTAATAGGTTTGAATGGTACTCATACTTGGAAATAATAGTGCATCTTAAAAGTCGTGCATAAGATTTTATTATAAATATTTATGATTTCAATTAGTCAATTTTGACTTTGTGATTGAAATAATGATATTTGTGTAAGGCTTTCATAGGTCTAAATCGATCAATTGTACTCATAACTAAAAGAAATATATAGTGCATTTTAGAAGTCCGAATAAGCTTTTACTAGAAAAATATTGTGTTATTCATACGAATTCGCTCATTTATCATTATTGTTACTCCTATTTTAATATAAAGTTGTTACTAATATGATGAGGGAAACATAAAACTACGAAAGGAGTTGTCAAATTTGTGAATAGGATTTGGACCACACTCGTAAGAAGGATAGATAACGTATTTCATCCGCTCAAATAAATTTTTATATATCTTAAATCTATATACTAGCATTTTATTATTTTTGATCTCATTATTTAATTCAGTAGTTGGCGAATGAAATTGTGTACACGCTAATTACAAGAGATGTCATTTGTATGTAAATGAGTAATCAAACCCGTCATTTTTAATGCAACAAAAACGGGTGACACTTTAGTAGAACTATTTGAATATACCCAAACAATAATCCAATTGACCAAAGACAATTACACTACGATAATTCAATTATTTGAGATTAAGAAAGAGTGAAATTTGAAAGTAGGTCAATGTTTTAGAAAGAGGAGAGTATAGCATATGCGTTTTTTGCCCCTTGATCCGCAAGGACCACAAGTCTAAAGACCATTTATTATATCAAAAAGGTATTATTTGAAAATTTGAAGGGGTCGTAGGTACGGAATTAAAATCCATAAACTCACTACTCACTACTCACTACTCACTACCCTCCAAGTGGGCTTGGTCGAGTGATCATAGCCCAGTCCAATAAGGGTCCACAATGCTACCACTTGTTATATAAAGGAGTTGGTCGTGCTTTAGACAGGGCGAAATGAGTTGGATGATTAAGAATGGATTAAGTAAAGATACCAAAGTTTTGATTTTATTGATTTTGATTGAGCGGGAGACGAAACTGAGAAGGTAAATGTATAATGCTTATCAGGGTTAGTAATGGAGGAGCCTAATTAATTTGGGGTGCTCAGATATGTAATTGAGGGAGGAAATTGACTTATGGGTCAATTAAACCTTTTAAGATGTAAATGAGCAACACAATTTATTTAAGACGAAAAACATACTCCCTCCTATCCATTCCAATGTACCCGTGGGTCTGGGCACAAGTTTTAAGAAAAATGTGTCACAAATGGTTAAAGGTCATAAATTGCTCTTTGAGTTTTAATGTTAAAAAGTAGTGTATTTGATGGCATTGTATGTAATTAAATGGGAGTTGCAAGGGTAAAATGGTCTAAATGTTACCCAAAAAGAAAATGGGTACATTGCATTGGATTGTACAAAAATGGAAAGTGGTACATTGGATTGGATAGGAGGGAGTATATTTTTAAAATTAACACATACTTCATATTTATTATTAATAATATAATACAGAGTAAGACATTACTTATCGTAATTATATTACAGCATTTATAGATATTGTTAGGTGCAAACTCATGTCTCACATCGATAGAATAAATGTGAAAGTAGATCTTTATAAGTGTCCACAAATGTAATAGTATGAGGCATTTTGAGAAGAAGCCCAAGAGTAAATTCGTGAGGACTTGCACCAAAGCGGACAATATTTTACTATTATAGACCGTGCACACAAGTGCAACAGAGGTCCAACAAAGGCTATCAACGCTTCTGCAGAACAGATATAACATTTGCCCGGGCCAATAAAGATCATAATCGTTATTTTTAAAACTTATTTGATAATAATAAAAATAAAACAGCAAACCCGTGCAATTTACACAGGTTTAAAATTAGTGTTGCTTGATTTTACAACCATACACTCTCTCGTAAATCACAAATTTTCATTTGTGCCTTATCACAAATTGTTTGATGGATAGAATTTATAAATGGTTTTTTTTTTATCAAAAAATAATTACATTTTTCCCGTCGTAGAAAAGACCAACCGTATAATGTAACAATTGGTCTAATTGAAGACGGTTATTATCCGTCTTCATTAAAAACGGGTCGAATCTCATCTTATAAGGGAGCAAATAAAAGAGCAAGTGGGGATCTAAAGACGAATAATGACCGTCTTTAATGAGAATTTGCGGTAATGTAATTCACTTTACCAAAGTTTCGTATGATAAGTGAATGGTTACATCACTTAACACACGTGGGACCAATAACTTGACATTAAATGAAGGAAACTCCGAGGAACCTCTCAATTAATCTCTCTCACCACCCCATCCCCCACCATATTTCTCCTTATCTGCCACCTCTCCACAGCTGTCTCCTCCGCGTTCGCGCGTTTTCTCTCTCTCTTCTTTTCTTAACCATCTTATTTTCCCATTATATTTATTATTATTTCTACTTTTCCACAATCCTACCGTACTACTACAATTCTTCCACTTGTTATCTACACGACTACACTTAATTAAATTCCACATCCCTGGTCCCACCTATCCATAGACCATACCTATATATATATACCACATATCCCCATAACTCAACTCCCACTTCACTACTCCCTTCAAACAAAACTTAATTACATACTGTTGTTGACGGTGAACACCCCGATTAAATTTAAAATGGATATGTCATATAATAACGGAGAAATGAGCCCGTCCACCGACGAGGAAGCCGGGTTTAAGCTAGCATCGGATTATCCCAAAAGACAAGCGGGTCGAAAAAAATTCAAGGAAACCCGCCACCCGGTTTACCGGGGTATCCGACAAAGAAACTCGGGTAAATGGGTTTGCGAGGTTCGACAGCCCAACACCTCGGCCCGGTTATGGCTAGGCACGTTTCCTACTGCTGAGATGGCGGCACGTGCACATGACGTGGCGGTTATTGCGTTAAGGGGACGTCATGGGGCGTGTTTGAATTTTGCTGATTCTGCGTGGCGGCTGCGAGTTCCCTTGTCATCTGATACCAAAGATATTCAAAGAGCTGCTGCCGAGGCGGCTGAGGGGTTTAGGCCGGTAGAGACGGTGACGGTGGAGGTGATGGAGACGGAGACGGAGACGGAGAATGTGTTTTATATGGAGGATGATGAGGTGGGGTTGGGTGATATGTATCAAGAGCTTGGGATACCACCTCCACCTGGTAGTTGTAGTTGGGGTAGTTATGGTGGTTATGATGACGTGGAGTATGAGAGTGTTGATGTGTCACTTTGGAGTTATTCTATTTAGGTGAATCAGATAACTTTACTCGGTGGTAACGAGTTATTTTGTGAGAATATGGTGGTGCTGAAATCGAATATGATCGGATAGTATTAACAATTAAGTCTCCTTAATATTGTACATTTGTACCCAAAAATGTGTTTTAAGGAAGGGGTATATTTTAGTTAGTATTTTTTGATTGATTTTGTTGAAAGGTAGATATAGTTCTATAGGGTTGATTTTATTTTTGGGTAGAGGTATATGGGAATTTTTGTGTAATTGATAGCGGTGTTAGGATGAAATAAGGTCGATTCTTGTACGGTAACATGTTATCCAAAAATAATAAGGGTCGATTGTATTGAATTACTACGTCCGGTGTAGATGAGTTGGTGACTTGGTGTAAGTGGTAACAAATATACAATGGTCCATTGATTTATTGAAATAAATACGGAGTATATCGTATACGTGAAACAGTTATCTGTAGGTAACATTTGTTTTTATTCTTTTGATAATGTCAGTGCATACAAGTTTAAAAGTTTCTTATTTTTATAAACGTTCATTTATAATTATTTTACGGTCTTACACGATAATTTATGGATGCCGATTAGTCGATTACGAGAATTTATGGATCTCGATTACGTCCCGGACTCGCAGTTCTCTCCCAATGGGCTATGTGCACAGAACACACATATTGAATGAAAAAGCGCATGAAAGTTCTTTGGGCCATCTTCTTCAATTCCTGGCCCATTTAGATGGGCAGGGCTACCTGAATAATCTTGTACGTGGAACCCAACTAATATTTCACCTTTTTTTCCCTAATAAATGATCCCCAAACTTTGGACATTAAAGTCTCGAAGATGTTACTAGTTACTCAAAATCATCAGTTCATCCTGCTCAATTGTTATCCTTTTATTTTGTCACAAAGACGAAGAAATGAGTAAGGTATCATTTGTGGTTATACTTATTGGATGAGAAGTGAATATTAGTCTTATTATGAGGTTAAATTACTCATAAAAAACCTCTCTAATATACTCCATAAAGGACAAAAATTAACTGAGACACCCAAAATGAAAATATGACAACAATTAACTTGGATGGAGGGAGTATATTTGTTTACCTATTTCATTTAAGGCATATTATTTATTTATTTATACTTCTTTATTTAGAAGGTTTATGAAAATTTGATCACTCAATTACAGTATTATCTAATATCTACTTAAGGCTCTGTTTGGCAAAACTTGTTGAAAATGTAGTTGAAACCTAAAAAGGTAGCTGGAAATTAAGAATTGATAAGGTAGCTAATTTTTGTTAAAAGTATTTGGAAACTGCTGAAAAAGTATCTGAATTTGGCCAAATGACGCAAAAGGACATAATTTATTATTGTTTTCGTTTATAAATTTACTATTATTTTTGTGTTATTATTGTTGACGTTGTTTGTAATAATGTCATAATGTAGTTTTTCAATATATTTACAAGTAACTAACATGTTTAAAAAAGAATGGAAAATAATTAATACATAACACGGTTAGGTAAAATAAAATAAAATAAACTCAAATAATATATCATCTAAAAAAACAATTTATTGATACAAAAATAGTTCTTTATCAAACCCATACATAAAAAGATTAACTAATGAGGTTTTTCTTTTAGATGATTAAATATTGAAGGGTAAATAAAGTAGACAAAAAAGAATGAAGTATTTGATTTCTCAATTGCTACATGAGGTAGCAGTTATTTCAGGACCTTATTTATTCAAATAAGATAGTTGCCAAACACTTTCAATATAATAAGTTACCTTGTAAGTTTTGTCAAAAAAGCTACTTTCCCCAAATAAGGTATATGAAACGCGCTGCCAAATGGAGCCTTATAGTCCATTAACAACAAACACAAATGGATCCTTTCTCCTTGGCGTTTGTCAAAAAATAATAGTAAATAAATGACCGAAACGTAGGTATGAAATTAAGTCGTATAACAACAGAGATACGATCATGAAACTATAAATTGCAATTACATATTTTTCTTTCATTTTTTTGTAATTGGTTTTTTAATCGTATAAATAGAAAAGATAGTAATTAAAAGTAGAGATTATATATAACATGACATTAACAAAATTCAAAGATTAACCCTTTCATTTACGAGATTCGTATAAGTTGATAAGCTAAGAATTACAATTTTACACTAATTTAGTGGAAAATAGTTCAGTAAGTATTTTTTTTTTTATCATGGTCATAGACAAGCTAGCAATATATTTCCTTATCAGGATTGGAAAAATATGCGGAGTAATTTAATTTAAAAGAAATCCCTAATTATAAAAAAATGTTACTCCCAAAAATGTTACTCCCTTCGTCCCGGTGAATTATTGTCTTTTCATTTTGGCACAAAGACCAATGAAAGAGTGAAGGCCGTAGTGAATGACAAATTGACAAGTGGACATTTAATGACATTAACAATCAAATTACTCATAGAAACTCATCATAATATAGAAAGAACAACAATTCATTGAAACACCTAAAAAGAAATATGACGACAATTAGCCGGGACGAAGGGAGTAACTGTACATGCAAAAATCCCTATTTCCATTGATGAGTTAACTGACAAAACTAATTGAAGTAGTAAACAACAACGACATTTTGACCAAGAAAGAAGTTTTTAGGTATAGTTAGTTAGTTGTATTGCCTTTTTCTTTTACTATAAATATACATCAAATAAAGACATTTTGGAGTTAATAAATTGAATGTTACAAGTTTGTTTATAGTTGACTCTGCTTTTAAAATCCACTGAATTTACCTTTTTCAAATACCCCATTTATTTGGTTGTTGGAATATCATTATGTCACCATTTGATTAACTAAAAAAACTCCCTATGAGCAACTTCTAATTTAGCTTAAGAATGAGTTGATTTGGCATTAATTAAATAGTTGATTTTTACTTGTTTTGTGACAATATTAAAATATCTGTCGAATTTAAGAGATAAAAATCTTGATTTTTCGAAGAGAACTAAATTCTTAATTAAGATCTATCGATGAAAATTACATTGTTTTATCTGAGTAACGATAGACTTAGAATTTCGTTTTCCATGATAATTAACTTTGACATTTCCAGTGTTTTCGCATCTGTAGCCCGTTACATAGTTACACTTTTATGTTACATTTTCTTGTCGATGTTTACAGTATAAATATGCCAGATTTCGTATTATTTCCTCTCGCAATTATGCTGAGCAGGTTTCACACATGGTTAAATTTGTCTTGTGGGGCGTGGATTAAGAAGCACGGGTGCACGACATGTTTATAACCCCTAGAATACAACAGAATGGATAGTCATTTACTTTATTAGAAAAATTTTATGACTAAACAAAATCCCAAGATTGTTTTAGGGAGTTTTTCAAATGTACTGAAAATTAAGCTTATAGCAAATTGTTTTTGAACATAAAACAATGTAGATAACTGGTTAGATTAAGAAAATCTCACAATTAACATAATCTACCGACTATTAAAACATTGATCCTTACTCACTAAAAGATTTAAAAATTAATAGATTCTAACCATTCACCATAATTCTTGATTGTCACGATTATATATGACGTTTCAGAACCTCCTTTCCTTCTTAATATAAAGTTAGTTAATAAATTGGTTGCGAGTGTCAATATATAAAGCTTGTGACGGTTACAAGTAACAGCTTGTGAACCTTTTATACTTGCAAAAATTCACCGCACTACTATTTTTATCTATTTACTCAATAATCATAATTTTAAATGGGTATATAACCGAAATAATTTAACCTAAACGTTGTCGGTAAAGTGCAAACCCTTTTTGTATAACTATTCAACAAAAAGAACTGCCTCCCTTCCGATTATTTTTTAAACTTTACTTTTAACATAAAGATCAAATAAAGAGATGGATCGTCCCATTTGTGGATGTGATTAATTGAATGATCAAATTAATCATGAAAAACTTCACTATATGAAAAGGTAAACAAATCATGAATAAGACACTTTAAAATAGAATAGGTAAACAAATCGACTAATATTTAACTTTATTTTAGCTTAAAAACTGTGCATAATGAGCAATATAGTATAGTATACTTTTTATTCCTCTCATAAAAGATAATTCATCCCATTGTTTTGTGACATTTGTACAACTAGTTTTAAGGAAGTTGGCCTATAAAAGCATGGGATGAATATGGAATTAAGCAATACAAAATTAAAAGAGAGTCTAAACATAAGTTGAGTTTGTAGCAAAAACAAATATTGAATCGTAAACTTAAGATTTAAGATAATTCAAGTATGGAATGCATTCAAATTAGCATACTTGTTGTTGATGATGATGCTGCATATCTGAAAATTATCACAAAATATCTTCAAAAAATGAGCTACTTTGGTAAGATACTTATAACTCAAATGTTTCTACTACAAGATTTGATGTACATAAGATTATTTTTACAAGAGAATATAATTATTCTTTGTATTTTTTTCTTCCTTTAAATATTCTATCTATTTATACTATGATAAATCTACCATGTTTCTCAATAACATGCATGTCAGTATGTCACAAGTGGATATGTCTCATGACAAACTGACTTGTCCGACAATATATACTCCCTCCGTCTCAATCATTTGTTTGTCTTTGATTAAAATATCCCTCACAAAAAATATAAAAGGCAAACAAATGAACGAGACAGAGGGAGTAATTGTTTACTTTTACGATGTAAAAAATTAATTGTTGATTTCATTTCAATTATTTATTGTCGTAACGTGTAAATTAAAGCATGATATGATTGTGTGTCCTTATTATAAACAATATGCATGTTTTGTCGAAAATTTGAAAAATTAGTTTCTAGTTATTTTTCCTCTGTACATCTACAAAAAGTGATTTAAAACATGAAAATCAAAACACAAAAGAAGTTAAGAAAAGTACGTCAAACCTATATTAAATATTCATTTTTAGTTTTTGTGTGTTCGACACAGTGTTTTTACTATAGGATGTGTATCTTATAAGAATGATTTAACTAGCTAACTTACTACGAGTCTAATATAAAGCCTCGAGCGCTAAAACATAAACTCATGTATCTTATAAGATGTTTGTACAAAAATGAAGCACATATCAATAATTTATGTCATTTTTTTTTGTTTAATAAACTTGAGAATTGGTTCAAATAAAACAATTTACAAATTACATCTTAGATATGTGTATAACTAGTAAACTAACCAAAAAAAAATAATTAGTTATGTTATTGTGTAGTAACTGCAATGATGGACCCCATGGATGCCTTAGATACACTAAGAATGAGGCATGAAGCATTTGATCTTGTTTTGACTGATGTGCATTTGCCTCATATGAGTGGATTGGAACTCCTTAAACATGCTATTGATGAATTTGAGCTTCCTGTTGTTTGTAAGTTTTTTTACTTTCACTTTATTTCCTAAATGTATGTCAAAATTTGTTCTTATTTAAGTGATACCCGGTTATTTGTTTACTTTTCAATTTTAGGGCGTGTCAGTTTTTTTTTACCTTTTTATATTGAAAAGCTTTTTCTGGTAATTTGTTCATCCGGTGATATTACTGTTTACTAGTCATTCATCAAATACAGTCATAAATGGTCCCCTTTTTTCTTAGTATTTGCGTTAAAAGCAAATGTAAACAAATAATCAGAGCGGAAGGAGTATTCAACACTTAAATTACTCCATCGAATAGATCGATTGTGTTTGGATTCCATATATATGATCAACTATTGAAGTACGACCGCACTTTATTTTTTGATATGTAAAGAGTTGTTTTTGGTGTTATACAAATTCTTATACAAGGTATGTTTACTTGTAATATAAATTAGTTTTAGATTTTAAGAGTACTAAAATATTTTTTTTTACAATTTGAATAGCTAAGCTAATTTATGGAGTATGATTTATAACAACCATACTGATAACAGGGTAAGTGTAAATCGTTTTGTACTTTATAATAGGGCTGGTCAAACGAACCCGTGATAGGGTGCGGTTTAGGAGGGGCGCACCAAGCATTTTGTAACCCTGATACATGTTTGACCAGCCTTACTTTGTAGGAGTCCAATTAAGTACTTGTTCATTTGAATTACGTAGTTGAATATCTATCCAAGCAATTAGTCAATTACTATGTTCATTTTTATTAAAAATTGATCCACATGCAAAACCAACATATTTTGAGGATTTTTATTGAATTTATATGTAGTGATGTCAGTCGATTGTGACAAAAACATAATGCTACAAGGGTTGGAAAGTGGAGCCTCATTTTATCTTGCGAAGCCTATCACACAAGAAAATCTCAAAAGGCTATGGCAGTTTGCAGTTTCAGGAATGCCCCCTTCAAAGGAGACATTCCATGATGTCACATGTGTTGATGAAGAACATAACGAGGAAACAATTATTTCTAATAATAATATCCAATCAATGTTAAAAAGGGCTAATACTGATATCACAAATGTCACAGACAATAATATTAAGAAAAAACCTAAGTTAATTTGGACTTCTTCACTTCACAATCTATTCCTTGAGGCTGTTAACAAAATTGGCATAAAGAGTAAGCACCAAACCTGTTAATCTTTTAACTATTCATTATATGAGATGTCTCACGTAAGCTTATCAAGAGACCGTCTCTTATTATTATAAAAATTAGAGCTTCATTAGATCAAATGTTTTTTAAATTTTCTAAATTTTAATTTATTTGAAAAATGAAGAGGAATTTACTCATGATATGTAAGTTTGGAAACTAATACAAATTAAAATAAACCTTACAGAAGCTATGCCTAAGAAAATACTGGAGTATATGAATGTTCCGGGATTAAGAAGAGAAAATGTTGCGAGTCATTTGCAGGTAAGCTTTGCACACACATCTTTTCGATTTTAATCTTTTATTTATTTATTCTTGGTATAATCTAAATACATTACTATTGGTATATATAACATATTAACATTGAATGATGATTAAAATAAATGTTTGCAGAAATATCGTATTTTTCTAAAGCGAATATCAGAACTATCCAACACCTCTGAAAACGGTGTTTTGAAAAATTTGGATGAAAGGCCAATAAGATCAAGTTTTGTAATGAACGAAATTACTTACCTAACTAACAATCTCCAACAACAATATCAAGAATTCTTAACTGAGAGGGAAAAAGGTATGATACCATTATATGTTTTTTTCTCTTTCACTTAACAATATATGTACTCTACACTAGGTAGCACGGACACTTCTACTAATTAGCCGTCCTGTGTCGGACACCGTGTCGGACACACGGACACACGGACACTTATAAAATAGGAATGAGAGATCGAAAGACTAAAAAAGATTGATTAAAAGAGAGTTTGGGTGAGAAATGCTAATAAATTATAGTAAAAGTCAAAATTTACCTTCAATTATTTACATTTAATATCAAATACTAATACAAAAATAAAATCGTTCGTTATTTATAATTATAAAAAATATATTTTATTAAATTTAAATGCCGTGTCCCGTGTCCTAAATTTCACGAGATGCCGTATCAAGTGTCCGTGTCGTGTCCGTGTCCGTGTCCGTGTCCGTGTCCGTTTTGGTGCTACCTAGACTCTACATACTCGTCTCTGTCATTTATATATTTTTTTCTATTGATTCTAAGGGATATTAAATTAAAAACAAATAAATAATTCGGATGAAAGGAGTATATTGTAACAAAAAAAATTGTGATAAGTTAGGTTATTATTGTCATGTTTCACCAAGTACTATAATCATGTTAATTAAGTACTTATTTAAATCTTTATGCACTAATCATTTTTTTGTTCATAACTCATCAGCAAAATTGATGATATGTTATACTAATCGATCCGATTTTGTATTAGGGCCAAGAAAAACACAAAGAAATTCATGCAAAGGCACTCATCCAAAATACAAGAGTGAAATAGATAATGTTGATATCAACCCCGGCAATGAAGCAACTCATACTACAAATGATGGTCCTCAAGAAGATGTTTCAACCAAGAATAATGACATAACTATATGCAATAACAACATCAAAAATGTCGAATCGACCACGTCTAAGTATGTTGGGCTACGAATTAGCTCCAACGGGGTGTTGGTCACTACTCGTGACCACTCTTCGACTGGTTATTTCTCTGGTGGCGATAATTCAAATAATAATAAGACCGTCTCAAGTGATTGCACCGAAAAGGATGACATTGTTGAGACGAACAACAACATTTTTGGTAATCATAAGTTTCCTCAAAAAAATCCGCCATCTATTATGTCTGGAATGAATAATGCAAATCGAACGTTTGGCTTAAACAATGGAAATGAGCAAGAAATTAGGGAAGTTGATATGGCTATTCATTTCGATCATCAGGTAAATATATATCTTTAATCTCTTCTATTTGCACTCTTTATCTTACGTTAATTGCTTAAATATAAGTAAAGGGTAACTCATTGGTGAGAGGGATAAATATTTTCGTCTCTTAAACAAATACATACTACTTGTAAGTCTTATTCATTCGTGACTCTTGTGAATGAAAAAATAAACTCGAGAAACATGTGCCCTTTAAATTGTGTTCGGTAACCGAGAAAGACCACAAAGTTGCTCAGTAATTGATATTCATGTCCAAATTAAGTATTGTGTGAGACGGTCTTACACTGCAAGACGGTCCAATTGTGTAGAAATCACTCTTTAGTTGATAGCAATAAATGACCGTTTTTTCTAGAAAAAGGACCGCCCCACGGTGTGAAAAGCTCTTATTCTAGATTTGTGTTATGTCCAACTAGGGATGGCAACGGGTCGGGTTCAGAAGGACCCGGACCCGGACCCGTGTCCCGTACCTTGGACCCATACCCGACCCATACCCTAAAGGGTCCAAAATAATTGGACCCATACCCATACCCAACGGGTCCGGGTCGGGTATACCCGCGGGTCTAGTTGAGAAAGCAAAATTGACAATTTGAACTCCTTACGACACTTGTGAAATTGATGAGAGAAAGCACTTGTGAAATTGATGAAATCATAGCAACAAACCTTGGACCCATACCCGACCCATACCCTAAAGGGTCCAAAATAATTGGACCCATACCCATACCCAACAGGTCCGGGTCGGGTATACCCACGGGTCTAGTTGAGAAAGCAAAATTGACAATTTGAACTCCTTACGACACTTGTGAAATTGATGAGAGAAAGCACTTGTGAAATTGATGAAATCTTAGCAACAAATGAGAAACAAACCCGTCGACGAACAACAAATCAGTTTAGAGTCATTAAATAGAAAGTATCAAAGTAATTGAAGGATTAAAAAAAGAAACAAAAACCGTTTAGTATCAGTTACTTTGATACTTTCTAATACTTTAAACTGATGTATACTTGCTGCTGTAATTAGTAGTTAATTAGTGTGTATTAATTTGTTTAATTTGATCAAATTAAACAAATTAAACAAAATCCGTAATTAGTATTATTCCAAAAAAGAAAGTATCAAAGTAATTGATGTATACTTGCTGCTGTTGCTGGCTTGCTGCTACTTTTGCGTCGTCCGTCGTCCGTCGGCGGCGGCCGTAGTCAGGTTAGATTAGAGGTAGATGAGTAGTTGGGGATTTAGGGTTAGAGTTGTTGTAGTTGTGTTTGTGTATTTGTGAATTGTGTGGCTGGTGGCTGCGTTTGTTTGATAGATTTAGGTTTTTTTTTTTTTTTAATTATACGGGTCTAAGGGTCGGGTCCGGGTCCGGGTCCTACAAAACAAACCCGGACCCGGACCCGAAATTATTATCCAAGACCCATACCAGATCCTTACCCGTTCGGGTCTTGAAAATTAAGACCCATACCCGACCCATTAGGGTCCGACCCGACGGGTTTGGGTCGGGTCTTGGACCCACTGCCATCCCTATGTCCAACACCACAAATTCTCATTTGTGACGGACACTATCCGTCGCAAGCTTAAGACGGATACCATATTCTCTCACAAAATACCCATCAAGGGTGAGTGGAGAAGCACATGGGGAGTGCCTACCTTGTCCCCTCTACCCATTTCCTCTCACAAAATACCCGTCGCAAGATTCGATCCATCGCAAGCAAGACCTACTGGTCCAACACATATGATATACTCCATAAAAATTGCCACAAGTTTGACTTTGATGATAACAATTGCATGCTATTTTGTAATTCTTATAGCAGCCTTTTGGTACTGATTATGGATTTGGATCATTTGATAAGCATGATTATGGTGTGGGAATTTTAGAAGGATTTGATCAGGCTAGTTTACTTTCTATTTCACTACGTATTTCCTTTCTAAATTAACATAATTGTTAGTGTCATATCTTTATTTATGAATGTACTTAAACCTGAATTTTTTTTATGTAGGGGATTTTTTGTTCTGATGATATCTTACTCGAAAACTATTATGTGAAAGAGTTTGCACAACGTTGCTTCGGCGAGTCGAACCAGGCAAGTTACATACTTGTACTTGTGTTCTTTTTTTTCTTTACACAGAGAAAGAGATTAAAACACAGCGCTTCTAGCAATGTTGTGAGTTATCCTATTTAATATCTTAGGACAATACCTAAGAGAGTGACTTCGCCTACATCTTATATTCATATAGTCCATAATGTTTATTTTGTAAAAGCGTTCTTAGTCTAATAATTAAGACGGAGTTATAATGACAATAGTAGAAGAGTTCGAATCCCCCTACCCGTGTATTGTATATTTGTATACATAGGTTCTAGGCCTCATTTAACACAAAATAAAAATGCTTATTTGCGTTCATGGCTAAATTTAAATCATCATTAATTTTCTAGCTATTTTTAATTAGGTTTTGTTTGTACCTAAGCTTTAGCTAATGAGTATTTTTGTTTCCGGTACTAAAATGTAGGTTCCTCATATACGAAATAATGCTTATTTAATTAGCAACCCTAATATTGGTTTCATTTTCTTTTCAGGATGACCATTCAAACATTCATTAATACATCTCCAACTTTCAGAGGAGGTCACGACCTCTAGCAATGACATCAACCTTTATATTTACTAGTTGCGGAATAAAAAAAAGCTTACTCATATATTTATGTTTTTATTAATTTCTATATCAGTAGACAGATTTCGCCGTACAACTGTTTGTATTATATATTTATATATATAACTGATTTCTAATTTTATGATCAATTTGTCGTCTTAAGCAAGTATTTGTGCTATATAACTATGGGTGATTTCCCCATACCCTTTATGTTCACTAACTTGTTTTACTACTCTAGTGCAATTAATGCAAGGTGGCATCTAATACTCCCTCTGTCCCGGTCATTTGTTTACCTTTGCTTTTGGCACAATTATTAAGAAAATGGTAGAGGACTATTTGTGGTGGTCCTTGGTGGATGACAAGTGGACAATAGTCCCATTGGCACATCTAATTACTCATAGAAAACATTCTCAATATAGAAAGGTAAACAAATGAATGAGACACCCTAAAATGGAAATGGTAAACAAATGACCGGGACGGAGGGAGTATGTCTTATATGCAATTAATGTGTCGTTGTGAGGCTGCAAATTAAATCTAAATCGTTAAAAGGAAAAGACTCTTCTTTTGTTTTGATAAATGAAGAGAATTCTAATTGCATTAGTATTATCTCCTCCCTGAAATTTGAGAGTCAATGGATTAATGACTAAATTTATCAATTGTTGGGTGGGTTTATGTATTCTCTCATAAGGTAAAATGGCTGGATTAATGGGTAATTAGTTACGTTACATATGTGGATTATGATCAACGTGCCAGCTAATGGATCAAGTTAACACAAATACAGAGTAATTAATAAGACTAGTTTTGTTGCCCGTGATATTCACGGGTACGATTATAATTTACGGCTTGACTTTACACTTTGCTGAATATAGAGTAATACACATTACACAACAATGTAGTAAATGAACATAAAAAAATTGTCCAATAACTACCTAATTGAATTGTCCAATAATCTTTATGCCAAAAAAAAGGAAAACAATTTGTCCAATAACTATGAGAAAACGGATTATACATCGGATGTACTACCTCATACCTAATTTGAATTTGAGTATATGTGTATTTTTTCTAAGCATTTTAAAGCTTCTAAGTTACATTTTAAATGTTATATATGATGTTTTTGAATTATATTGTAATTTTTTTGAGTTTAATGTTCAAATGAACTAACTCAAAAACTTGATAGTAAAGCTCATAAGTTTTTAATAAGAAACTCAAAAACTTTATTACAAAGCTCGAAAACTTCGCTATATGTTGTAGTAAATCAGATGTACAATCCACTTATTGAATAACTATCTAGTTAAGATCCTCATTCGGTCATTATCTCAAATTGCGTAGAATCAGTAATTATAATGTATGACGGTTGTACCGTATAATTTCATAAAAAATGACCATCTTATAATATTAGTAATCATAAACTATGTTAAAAAGTGACCTCTATTAAAAGTGGTCATTTTACGATAACAAAAAAGTAGTCACTATTTATCATAAAATTGTCACTTTTTGTATCGTCGCACGGTAATAAAACGTGGAGTAGAATTTGCAATCTCGAATTGTTGTCTGGCAATTTAACAAATTTTGAAGTCACAATGAGTATTTGAACGTTCTAAAGAGGTAACGAACAATATTATAAATCGTGAACTATGTAATCTATGCTGCTACTATGTCTGGTTCAAGCCTTCGGAAAATAAAAGTTGTCTTGTTATGCGTATGAACCCGAGTGCTTGTTAGATGTAAGAAGGATATATATACTCAAATTAAGATAATGAGATCAAAGTAAAATCTATAACCAAAAAGCTCTTTAGATATTACAATGAAGAGAATGATATATGATCGATGACCGTTGAGGTTTAGAAAAAAACATTTAAGTCACTCGAACCGATTTGGATCCTCTTCATTTTCTTCTCTCCATTTCCTCTCTAATACACCTATATTATACTATATACGAGTATCTTTTTTCATTCATTTACCTTTTCTTATTAATGTTAATTTACAGCCATCCGATCTATGCCGAATTAAATCTGAACCATTGAAAGGAACTTGTCTCTCCATTTCTTTTAGGAAATGAATTTGAATCAATGAATCTGCTTTACTTACAAAAAAATTTCCGTTTTAATTTCCTATTTTACATATTGAGCTAACTGCGTATCTTTAAAAACTCTTTGAAAAATATCCACACGTAAACGACAATTTTCACACAAAATTTGACAACATTGAAACTCGCCCTTTATATAGTCTCGAATATGTGGAAAACAAATGTTCTAAATTCCAATGAAAAAGTTCGCCACAAATAAATTTTGTCAATTTTGGTAACATAGAGAGATAGTTATATGTTAATCAGCCTATGCATAGAATCAAAATTTTAGTTTGTTTCTAAAGAAAATGAACGATCTAGAATAATCTGCGTGCCTTAAAATATTCCCAAAATCTGGAATAAAACGATGTCACCGTCCTTTTCTAGAAAACATCATTTATTTCTTGTCTTTGTTAAAATAGTATTTTTTTTTATAAAAGTTGATAGTATCACACAAGACAAAGTCCGTAATAATCTAGGCAAATTCGAACGTAATAACCTTTTTCTATCCTTGAGATGTCCTCAATACAGAAACGTGCGGTGGGAGTGAGGTATCATCGATGATTTGGTGTCATCGGTAATAATAATTGATGATATTTTAAAAAAAAATCTTTTCACATTTCACCATAGTGCATATAAAAACACCAAAAGAAATACCTATTCATCTCAATATACGGAGCAACATTTTCCGCAACCTGCTAATCTTATACAACAATTCAATATTCTAAAACACCTAGATGATCTTGATAAATGATTAGTGGATAGAAGAAGCAATATCATCACTCCTAGCTATGGCACGACAATCTGAAGACACAAACCTATAAATTAACTGATCCAAAATCAATAGAGTAACCATCAAAGTAGGTATAGATTAGAAATCATTAAATTAAGACAATAAGAAGGAATATTAGAAGGATAAAAAAAAAATGTGGAAATAACCTTTAGTGAAATTAGGACACAAATAAAGATAGATGAAAATAAAAAGAAAAACTTACCAATCCAATAAAGTCCATTGAGACGATTGTTGTATAGTGTAATGTTGCAAATTTAATATTGTGTTTTATAACCGTGGAAGGGGAAGAAACGAAAAGTCAGCGTAATTAATCACTTAGAAATTAAAGTATCTTAAATGAATTTACTTCCTACTATTTAATTAATGTGTGACCGTTTTTTCTAGTGAAGGGACTTGGAGAACCATAGAACTGAAGGAGAATAGGAATGGTCAAGGATTTGCAACACAGGATGGAATGAGTGAAAAATATGTGTTGAATTTGTAATGGGTATAATATTGACACGTGGCACTCAATGTTACCCTTTTTATATTATTTTATAGATTAGTGTAGATATACTAGTGATATAAACCGTTTTATACAATTGTTATTGTAAAACAAAGTCATATTTAATCTAAATAACCCGCTAAAACAATTTTCACCAATCACTACTCTCATAATAGAGGCAAGGTCTTTGAAGGTAGAACCAAAAACTAAAAGGTATGAGATAATACCTATGTATGTAATCATTTTTTTTGGTGATCAAGGGAACACTCGAACACCCTGAAAGCCCGGGGGCCAGGTAATTACCGCAGCACTCTCGTGTAGGGTGTCGAACCCGAAAACTCTCAGTTCATTGCCTTTACAAAGCTTTGATAAGTGAATACCTATGTATCTTATTATTATTGTTATTATTAGTAATATTAGTGTATACTATAGTATAATTTTGTAAATACACATAATGTCCCGTGCGTAGCACGGGTATTACATATAGTATTTTAATAAAATGGGTATGATAAGTGAATATTTGTATGATTTTAACCCTCATTTTAGCTCGGTTTTGTATGTCATTTGTGCTTTGATAAGCCATTTTATGAGCTAATATCGTCTTCTAGGCGAATTCCTGTGTTCTAACCTGTTTTGTAGGGAAAGTGACGTTTCTACGCCCTTTTTCTATATTCCCGAGCATTTGCCTAGAACCCGACGATTTGAAGAAGAAAGCTTGACCAAGTGAAAGGCATTTCAAGAAGGTTCACTAATTCGAAAGAGAGAATGAGTAAAGACAGTTTCGTAGTTGTCGGAAGATCAATCAATTGGGCGGAAGAATTCATTACCTTGCATCAAACCCTATCATCAAACCCGATTGGAGAGGTCAAGGGGATGATGAAAGTCAAGTCAAAGCGAAGGAAGATGAAACGTTAGTCAAATACTTCTAGATGCCCACTTACCCGATCGGGTAAGTGTGTATCCGATCGGGTATCCTTGCTGATCCGAGCATGACGGCTTCAACCTCCTATTTTTGTCCTATGTGTTTAATGCCCGACCTCTTCTCCACGAAACCTTAATACTATATATAGATGCTCTAGCCCCTCTTCTCATATATCTCACACATCTACTTCTCATACAACAATCTTCTTACACATCTTCTTTAGATTAATCTTTAGTTTTAGTCTTTCTAGTTTAGATTATCTTCTTCTTTTGTCTTTTGTTCTTAGTTTATTTCTGTCCATTTCACATCAAAACATTAGTTTAGATCAATAGGAATTTCAATCTTTGTAATCTACTTTGTTGGGTTCAAGTATTGTAATTCAAGGAATGATTATTCCATGCAAGGGATTTCTATTTTCGTCATCACTTTCGTTGTTGATCGTCCTTAGGTATTCCTAACTTATCCTTTGCTTATTATCCTTTATTGTTTTCCATTTTGATTGTTATTTTCTCTTTACATATTGTCTTAGATTTATTTTTCGTGTTGTTATAATCGTAGTTTCATTTCCTAGATCGTCAAATAGCGTCGTTATTATCGCCTTATAAAGAGTCTAAATTATTGTCAAAAACCAACTAAATATGTCTATCCTAATTTTTATTGTTAATATCATCTTAAACATAAACATTATCATGAGTGAGTAGTCACCTTTCTAGGGTGTAGGGTAGCCATGTTGGATTGATTAAAAGATGATAATTGGATAAAAGAAATTGTGCCTTTAAAACATTGTGTCTATGCATGTTTGGACTTTAACGATAGTTGACGATTCCTGATCAAAATCATTGACTAGTATGGAATTCTTTTCCAAAGTAGACATACGAGAATTGAATAGACAAAGCGTGACATGGTGGATTAAGACCTAGTAAATCGCCTAAAAGCCTGCTAGACCATCTGATCTATGATTGTAATGAACACACCATTCTTACGAACGCGCAATGAATTATTTGCATATCCTAAATACAATTTCATCAATATGTCAATCTACATGTGTGAACCTATTTCCCTAGATGCTTCTCATTATTGTTAATTCATCATTTGCTTTATTGTTTTCATTTAGTTCGCATTTATTTTGTTTTTATTTATGTTCTTTATTAGCTTAGAATTCAAAACCTCAAAACCCAGAAAATCGTTAGATAAAACTCAATTGTGAGACGATTCACAATCCATAGGAAATACCATCTCCCTGAGGATCGACCCCTACTTCCCTAATTACATTAATTTGTTATTAGCCTAGTCTGGGTAAATTATCTTTGTATCGGGCTTGCGACAGGCACGATCAAATTTTGGCGCCGTTGCCGGGGAGCACGGTTTAATTTTCCTTTTTCTTGTGATTTTTATCACAATTAGTTTTATCTAGTCTTTAGGAACCCAAATTCTTTTAGACCTCTCTTGATTTTTCATCTTAGCTTTTCAATCTTATGCCCAGATCTTCTAGACTAGGGACCCCTATTCCTTTAGACCCCGATCTAGAAAGAACTCTGCGTAGGAGACGAAAGCTATTTAACGAAATTTCAAAAGCTTCTTATATTTCAAGTTTAGATCGTATTCGTGAGAAATACTCGGATATCTTACCTAATCTTGAAGAAGAAGAAGATCCATTCTCATCTCCATTTCCAAAAACCAATCATTTTTCAACCAACATTCCATCTTCATTTTCACAAACAAAAATGGTTCGACTTTCCGACCATTCCAAACCCACCGCAGATACACTTCCAAAGGGTATCGCTACACCTCAAATTACTGCCTAAAACTTCGAAATCAAACCTGTCTTCATCAATCTAATAGAAAGAAATCAATTTGGTGGCAATGCCACAGAAGATCCCAACCTTCATATCCAAAACTTCTGTGACTATTGCTACACGATTAGACAAACTGGAGTATCCCAAGAGCTGATTAGGGAAATGCTCTTTCCCTTCTCTTTAAGAGGAAAGGCAAAACTCTGGATCAATAGTCTTGACCGAGTTGCCTTAGGAATAGTCGACTGGGATGGTCTAGCTCTTGCTTTCTATCAAAAGTACTTCCCACCAGAACGAACCGCACTCTTACGGAGTCAAATTACTGGATTCCGTCAGAGAGGCGATGAAAGCCTTTATGAGGCATGGGAAAGGTACAAAGAATTACAAAGAGAATGCCCTCATCATGGCCTTGATTCATGGTTCCTAGCTATCACCTTCTACAACGGTTGTTGTGGCGAATCGCGTCGTATCCTCGACTCCGCTAGCAATGGTCGTTTCGATCAAATCGATGTAAAGATAGCTAGTGCAACTATCGAGTCAATGACAATCCACGATTCTCAGTATAGCAACTCGCGTACTATGCCACTCAAAGACAAGCAGGATGATTCAAGTAAAGTAGCACTCCTCGAAGCCCAATTAGTCATTTTGCAGCAACAAGTAGGAAGCTCTTCCCAATCCAAGGAACATATCAACGTCACTAACCACGTAGTGGTATGTGAGACATGTGGGGTTGGAGGGCATAGTTTTCAAGAATGTAGAAGTTCAATAGAGCAAGTCAATGCCTATCAAGGATATAGGCAAGACAACGCTTTTTCAAACTTCTATAATGAAAACACAAAAAACCATCCATTTTTGTCCTACAAAAGCACTAACATTCAAAATCCACAACAATAAATTCAACAACCATTCATACCACACCAACAGAAGCCTTACAATCCACCTGGTTTTCAAAACCAGAGACCTTCATTCCAACCCAACTTTAATCAACCATACCAAAATCAACCTCAACACCAACCACCTCAAATTCAAGGCCAAACTAATGACTCAAGCTTGAGCAAAATTGAATCCATACTTCTACAAGTTGTTCAAAAGCAAGATTCAATGTTTGCTCAACTTCAAAAGAGTGATCAAGCTCAAAGTGCTGCCATCAAGATGCTTAAAACTCAAGTGGCCCAATTGGCTGCCTCTAATGCCCAAAGAAAACAAGGCCAACTCCCACCTCATGGTGAGCAACCGAGGGACACCGCAAATGTTATCACCCTTAGGAGTGGTACCACTTATACGGAACCTCAGCAACCCAAAAAACCAACAGTTGAGCCTAACCATTCCTTTGAACAATAATTCTAAATGAGATAAATGTAACGAGGGTCACTACAAGAAAACAACATTCAGGCGACTGATATTGGCGACTGACGTCAGTCGCTAAAATGAACTTGGCGACTGAAATCAGTCGCCAAGACCCAGTCGCTGTCATTAGTCGCCAAAAAACATTCGGGCGACTACTTTCAGTCGCCAAATTTGGCGACTGCAAAAAACGTCGCCAATTTGGGAAAATGGCGACTGAAATCAGTCGCCCAAATTGGCGACTGAAAGCTTATGTAGTCGCCAAATTGGCGACTGAAATCAGTCGCCATTTTGGCGAGTACCATAGTATCAGTCGCCAATTTGGCGACTGATTTCAGTCGCCAAGCAGTCGCAAATGGATTTTCACTTTGCAAAAATACAGGGGTTTTGGCGACTGAAAATAGTCGCCAAATGAACATTTCAGTCGCCAAAATACCTGTGATATTGCATGAAAATTTCTGTTTTCATCCTACCATACCATACCATCATACCATACCTGCAAGTATACAAGAAAACACAAAGATTTCACACATTTACAACAACACGATGTGAAACCAACATCCTCATTTAGATAAAAAAAATTGTTTCAAGTTTACAAATTTTCTTAAACGGAATTGTTTCAACCATAAATTGTTTCAAGTAACAAGTTTCTAAACTATATCAGAAGCCAAGGTTTATATTGGATTCGGCCTGGAATCCACCACTTCCATTGCCTTCATCATAATCCCGCCGATAGGGAGGGGGACCTTGGTTGCAATTCTCAAACCTGCTTTCCCAAGCCTTGAATTTCTCTTTCATTATCCTTAATTCTTCATCCCTTTCCGCGTTTTTTCTTTTTTCCTCGTCAAGTGCGGCTTGGAGTCTTCCCACGACTGTCGGCTCGTATGTTTGGTTTGAGGTGGACGACATTCTTCCCCTTGGAGTTTCGTAAAATACGTTCTTTGCCGACCCAATCCCGTAGACGTTCCCCTTCTTGAAACCCTTTACTAAGTCGAACCAAATCTCGTTATCGGGTTTCTCGGGATGCCTAAGTTTCTCGGCGGAAAATGCTTCCTACAAAATATAAACATTGTTATTAAAAATAGCTACAATATTGGTTAAACATTCAAAAAATTGAACTTATTGTAAAAATACAAAAATGCTTGAAACTTACATATAATTCCTTATCTTTTGGTTTGATCCAATATCTTCTATTGTCTTCGAGCCGGGAATGGGTGTCAAGGAAGAGCTCCGGAGCTGTGGGCGTGTTAGCTTTTTTCTTCTTACCCTTCTAAAAGAAAAAATTAAAGACTTGTATAAGAAAATTTTAATAATAAAAAGAATTTAAGTTATAATTTTCAAATGGAGGAAAAAGTGGAAATTATAACTTACACCCAAAACTAGGCTAAGGAAAGATCGAGATCCTGCGTGATGCGACGGCTCAGCCGCTCCATCTTTCTTTCCTCCTTTTTTATTTTTGGATGCTTGGGCCGACCTAGCCTGAAACTCCTCAGTTTCACGATACTTAAGCATATCTTCATATGCACCACCTACAAGTTAAATAAGTATTATAATAAAATATGATAAAATGTGTAAAAATATAACTATATATATACAAATAACAAAAACAATTAAATACCTCTCATATGCTCCGGCTCCTTCTTCCTCTTGACAACCTTATACATGTTGTCCCTTAACCGTCTAGTGCACGTCTCATTGTACCTTTGACGTACAATATACTCTATTCCGGCCGGCCAGTCAAATGTTTTCTACAATTTAAAAGGTAAGTATTAGTAAAATAAATTATTAATTAAAAACTATAATAATATAAGAAAATATAAACAAAAATAATATACCCTAAAATTATTGAACCACTCCTCTTTTTGTGCAGAGGTAGCCTTGGTCCAACAAGTAGGAGCAACTCCCGTCATCTTCTGCTTTGTACTCTGAGTACAACCGCGTACAACCTTTTGAGACGAAAACCTGAAAAATAAATTATGGAATAGTATGCATTTATGGTAAATAATAATGTAATATAATTATAAACTAATAAATTAAAGACATTGGTGGTTGTCTTACCAAAACCCCGCGGGATCAAGTATCATCTTCCCTTCCGGCGTGAACTGGATCGTCTCCGATGTCTGATCCGAGGACTCGTCATTGGTCGATTCCTCGACCACTACCGGACTCTGCTGATCAATAATCTCCATCTCCTCCTCGTCGACTGAAGAAGTACTACGGCGTCTGTTTGAACCGCCGCCACGTTGTCTACCTCGACCTCCTGCCATCTACAAGTACACAAATATTCAAATTGTTAGAAACGGTTAATAACATAAAAAACAAACATAAGCTGTTAATAACATAAAAAAACATCAAATAACATAAAAAACTTAATTAAAATATATATAAATATATCTTTACCCAATTAATCATTATCATCATCAAATTCGTCCTCATCATCATCACCAATTGATTCATTATCATTATCACTATCAACACCACCATCACCGTCAACTTGACCATCACCATCCTCGTTCTCTAAACCTTCACCCTCTTCATTTCCATTCTCATGGATGTCCTCATCAGGTGGAGACAACAAAAACCCGCTAGATACTATTTCTTCTTGAAAAAAAGTTGTATCTACTTGTGAGCGTGCTTTTGTCTTAAAAATTGCACACCACTGCTTTTGATTTCGATCATTCTTCGTGCTTGGATAAGAAGCGAAATATACTTGATTGGCTTGATGTGCGAGTATAAATGGATCATACTTTGAGTATGTCCGGGTATGATTCACTTCGACGATTTTATAACGTTCATGAACTTTCATACCGGCCACAGAGTTATCCTTCCATTCACACTTAAATAAGACAGTATTATAAGAACGCTCACGCCCATTATAGCTCAACTCAAATATATCCTCAACTATACCATAGTATTCGTTGTCATCAAGAGAAGAAATAGTAACACCATAATTGCACCTAGCCTTATTCTTACCGTAGTTGAATGTATGGAAATTAAATCCGTTGACCGAGTAACGATTCCACGTTTTCACCTCTCGTGAAGGACCAAAGGCCAAAGTCCTTATCAAATCATCTTGGATATTTAACTCAATTACATGGTTCCGAAACCATGCTGCAAATTGATCCTCATGGTTACTCCAAACATCATCTCTATTCACATTAGGATGTGCTTTAATGAAATCATTCACAAACTCCGTTTCATATGATTCCAGAATCTCACAATTAGAAAGAACGTAAAGGTGAGCACGATCATATTCTTTGTCATCCAAATATCTTGTTCCCCCAATTGATGAACAACCCTCATCATCATGCATTTGGAAAAACTCGGGTAAACTTGTCTCAAGTTCATCCGCTTTATCAACACTCAAGTTTTTTGCTTTGGTTTCAATATGTTTTTCAAAGTAAAGAGAGCAAAAATTTGCAATCTCTTCCGTTAAATACGCATTACATATTGAACCTTCAACCCGAGCTTTGTTACCAATTTTCTTCTTCACGTGATTAAGAAACCTATTCAATAATTGATGGGATTAATAGTTGTTAAGACTAGTATATAAATATTAAATCAATTAAAGAGATAGTACGATAATAATTATAATTTAATTACTACTTAGTGATCTTACCTTTCAAATGGATACATCCACCTATATTGGACGGGGCCTCCAACTTTGGCTTCGTAAGGCAAATGTATCGGTACATGCTCCATGGAATTAAAAAATGATGGAGGAAATATCATCTCGAACTTACACAATATCTCTGGTATTTGCTCCTCAAGACGAATCATGTCATCAACACATATTGAAGACGAACATAAATCTCGAAAAAATTGACTTATCTCAACAATTGCATTCCACACAGGAGTGGGGAGGAGATGTCTCAAAGATACAGGTAATAATCGTTCCATGAAGATATGACAATCATGACTTTTCAAGCCTTGCAACTTTAGCTCCTTCATATCAACACATCGACTAAAATCGGATGCATATCCGTCAGGAAATTTTAACTTTCTTAACCACTCACATAAGACCTTCCTTTGAGCTTTGTCAAGTGTAAAAATAGATTTTGGCAAAGACTCATCGCTACGAATGTGAAGATTGGGACGATGGCAAATTGTCTTCAAATCTTCTCTTGATTTAACAGTATCACAAGTCTTTCCCTTTACATCCATAATCGTGTGAATCAGTTGCTCAAAGAAGTTCTTTTCTATATGCATTACATCCAAATTGTGCCTAATTAACATCGTTTTCCAATAAGGAAGATCCCAAAAAATGCTTCTTTTAAACCAACCAATTTTCTTCTTCTTCAGCACCTCCGTCTCTGCTTTAGTACAATCAATAGTACGTGACAAATCACAAACCATATCCCACACCTTATCCCCCGGAAGTCGATCTACAGCATGATTGCGCTCCACTTTACCTTTTCTGAAAGCTTTTTTGTTGCTCCTAAAGGCATGCCCCACCGGTAAGAATTGTCTATGACAATCAAACCAACTCACTTTATGGGAACAAGGAAGCGAAAATGCTTTGCTTTGGTACATGCAACAAGGACATGCCTTTTTTCCCGCGGTAGACCATCCAGATAGCATACCGTAGGCGGGAAAATCATTAATGGTCCACAACAATGAAGCTCTTAGTTGAAAATTTTGCTTTAAAGACACATCATATGTTTGCACACCTACTTCCCACAATTGTTTCAATTCTTCCACCAAAGGTTGCAAATAAACATCTAAGGCGGTTTTTGGATTATCAGGGCCAGGAATAATTAGTGACAAGAAGATGAATTGTTTTTTCATACATAACCAAGGTGGTAAGTTGTATGGAGTGACCATTACGGGCCAAGAAGAGTACTTTCTACCAAACTGGCCAAATGGAGCAAAACCATCCGTACAAAGGCCAAGTCGCACATTACGGGGTTCCTCAGCAAAGTCGGGGTAAAGCATATCAAACCGCTTCCATTCCTCTCCATCACTCGGATGACACATCTTTCCCGGAGTACGGGATTTTCCTTGTGCCATCTCATTTGCTCGGCAATGTTTTTGGTAGCAAACATTCTTTGAAGTCTAGGAGCTAGAGGAAAGTAAGTTACGGGATTTTCGGGTATTGGTTTCTTACTCTTTTCACCTCTTTTTTTTTCATTCTTTCCCTTTTTACCTTTCAAGACAATACTTCCCTCAATTGTCTTATATCTAGCCTTTTCACATTTACTACACTTGTCAAGCAAAGCATCATCCTTCCAAAAGAGCATACATCCATCGGGACATGCATCAATCTTGTAATGCGGAAGTTCTAGACCTTTCACTACTTTTTTGGTATTGTAGAATGATCGGGTCATGACATTATTATCGGGGATAACATCCTCAATCAAAGAAGCAATGCCATCAACACAAGTAAATGGCAAATTGTACTCACATTTCAAAGTTACTATCCTAGAGGCGGCTTCTAACAATGACATTTTGCTCCCTTCATATAATGGTTTTTCACTCGCCTTTAACATATCAAAAAAGGCTTTTGCTTGTGGGTGTGGTTCTTCTTCACTCATTGGTATATGATCATTATTGAAAATATTAGACTCAAATGCATCAACTACCATATCTCTATATGGGTTCTCATTTTGTGGGATTTGAGATTGTTCGGGAAGTGAAAAATATGATTCTCCATGAGAAATCCAATTGTAGTAGTTTGGACAAAACCCGTTTGTATAAAGATGTTCTTGAACCTCAATGTCATGTAGATATTTCATGTTTTTGCATTTAATACAAGGACACCTAAGTTTCAGTGCTACTAAATCATACTCGTCTTGTTGTCTAGCAAATTCAATAAACTCGGCAACTCCCTTTATAAATCTAGCGGTAGGACGTCTTTTCTTATCAAGTCTATCTTCGTACATCCATGTACGCTCCAATCTCTTCATTTTAATCTAAACATTAACCAACACAACAAGTACAAAAAATACTAAGACTAATCAAAACCCCAAATATTAACAACACTAACAAAAACAATCATATTTATCAAAACCTTAATACGAAATACACTAACACAAATCAAAATCATTAATACTAATAACACTAATATTATTAACATACTAAAACTAATAAAAAAACATTAACCAAAACCCCTATACTACCAACACTAACCCAAATCATGAAAAATATCAAAACCCCATTACTAACAACACTAACCAAAATCAAAATTAACAATACCAACAAAATTAATACTAACAACACTAATAATATCAACAACACTACCACTAATAAAAAACCCCCAATTAATCTAATGATTCAATTTACAACAAACACTTAACATCTAAACCAATAATCATCACAAATGTTTATATAAACATATAAAATCAACTAAATACAAGTAGGAATCACAAATTAAACAAACAAACTAAATTAATTGAAGGATTGAAATTAGAACAAATATACCTTCACCAATTAGAAGAAACAAAGCAACACAAGAAGAAGGAGAGCACAAAGAACCGGTGGAGCTAGTGTCGGAGTGGTGGTCGGAGTGGTGGTTAAGGGAGTGGAGTAGTGGTGGTGGCGACTTTGTAGTTGGGGTTTTTTCAGGTTTGAAGAAAAAAATGAAGAAAGCGGATGAATGCGGATGAGTTTGTGTTGTTCTGGAATAATACACAAATTGGCGACTGAATTTGGTAGTCGCCACATTGGCGACTGAAATCAGTCGCCAAAAGGCTGTTTCAGTCGCCAATTTGGCGACTGATTTCAGTCGCCCGAGTTTTTTTATATAATCTTGCATTATTGTTTCAGTCGCCAATTTGGCGACTATTTTCGGTCGCCCGAATATATTTTCCGTCGCTAAATTGGCGACTATTAGAATCAGTCGCCTTAATACAGTCGCCTGAAACAAGATTTCTTGTAGTGGGTAAAGCTATTCCTTCGGTGAATTGGTGGCCATATTAGATTCTATAATTCCTTACGGTTCCTCAAATTCTGTGAAAAGATTTTGAAAAAAAATCAAAAGAATTTAGTCTCAAAGTAACCAGTTTGAAATTGTATTATTCTACCCAAGCCAACCGTTGAAGGTCCTACGATCTCAGGCTACTATACTAAGCCTCGTTCGTTACAATTACAAGCTACAGCCACCAGCCCACCACACAGTCCTAATAGCTGCACGTCAAAAAAATACTGCAGTTCCTTGACACTTTAGAACTGTAGACACAGTATCATCAAAACAGATTACTCAAAAAAAATCTACTTCCTTGTACCTAAGCGATCACGTTTAGGTGAACTTCACTAATTTTGTGAGTAAGAAAAAAAGGACAATTTACCTTCAAGAGTCCAGAATTTTCCTAATCATTCAATGGACTGAAATTTCAGAGATGATCGATATACTTGTAACAAACTCCTCTACATATCATAAATCATCATATTCAGTATGTGCAATTTCTAAATCTAAAACATTATGAATTAAAGTGTCCGCAGACTCTGGCACTGCAAAGAGAGGGTACCAGGCAAAAAAAAATCACAATGAAGTATTCATGTATTATCTCAATTTGCAATTTAAAAATTCTGCACCATCCCTTTAGAGCAACCACAAAACATACGACACAAATAAGCAACTTAATCACATAAACTACGTAAAGCCAAAAAGAAACTCAACCATCCACCGCTAAGGAAGCGGAAGATAAACCTGAAAAGAAGGATGAGCCTGAAAAGGAACCCATAAAAATTCAAGTTCCATTTCCCCAACGTTTGAGAAGAAATCATAAGGAAACCCAGTTCGGTAAATTCATGGAAGTAGTCAAAAACCTCCAAGTAATGGTTCTCTTCATTGAATTAATCACTCAAATCCCTTCTTATACGAAATTTATGAAGGATATCTTAACAAAGAAAAGGACTTTAGATGATATTGAAATCATAGTATTCACCGCTGAATGCAGTGCATTATTGCAAAATATGTCCCCTCTTAAGTTAAAGGATCCTGATAGTTTCTCTATACCTTGCACTATAGGCTACACAATCGATAAAGCTTTATGCGATCTAGGTGCTAGTGTAAGCGTCATGCCCTATTCCATTTGCGAAAAATTGAATATGGGAATTCTCAAGTGCACAAGTATCACCCTGCAAATGGCAGATCGTTCTCTAAAACAACCTATGGGAGTTTTAGAAGATGTACCTGTTAGAGTAGGGAGGTTTTTCATTCCAGTCGATTTCATCGTGTTAGATATGGCTGAAGATTCGCAAATCCCTATCATTTTAGGAAGGCCATTTCTACACACTGCGGGAGCAGTAATCAATGTCAAGAATGGAAAATTGACACTAGAAGTAGGTGATGATAAAGTCACCTACAACTTAAACAGTGCAATGAAGAGCCCTATGCTTGAAGAGCCTTGCTGTTTCCTTGACATTGTCGACTCAATCATTGATGAATCTCTGTATCCATCAATAATTGAGGATCCTTTAGAAGTAATCTTGTTGCTAGAGGATATCTCTGAGAACGACAATTTTGAGATCAGTGAGCTGGAAAGGGATTTGACTGGAAAAGAGATACCGTATGAAGAAGTTGAGGAGTTCATAAGCTTAATTGATGCTCCTGCCAAGGCAGAAGTACATAAACCCGAACTTAAACCTCTTCCCTCAAATCTAAAATATGCTTTTTTAGATGAATCTGAATATTGCCCAGTCATAGTGAGTGCTCTCCTAGATGGAAATCAGTTAAACTCACTATTGACTATCTTGAGAAAACATAAAAAGGCAATAGGTTATAAGCTTGAAGATTTAACAGGCATAAGCCCCGACTTTTGCATGCATAGAATCAACTTAGAAGAAGGCCAAAAACCTTGTGTTCAAGGTCAACGCCGTCTTAATCCTAACATGCAAGAAGTAGTTAAAGCCGAAGTTATGAAATTGCTCGATGCTGGCATAATCTACGCAATTTCTGACTCAAAATGGGTTAGCCTTGTCCAAGTTGTTTCCAAGAAAGGAGGAACAACAGTAGTCAAGAATGAAAAGAATGAGCTCATCCCCACAAGGATTGTGACGGGATGGCGCATGTGTATTGACTACAGGAAGTTGAATCAATCAACTCGAAAAGATCACTATCCTCTGCCCTTCATTGATCAAATGCTAGAGAGGTTAGCTTGCCACAAATATTTCCGCTACCTAGATGGTTACTCATAATTTTTCCAAATTCCTATCCACCCTGAGGACCAAGAGAAAACCACCTTCACCTGTCCCTATGGTACTTTTGCTTATCGCCGAATGCCATTTGGCCTGTGTAATGCACCTGCAACTTTCCAGCGTTGCTTGACTAATATCTTTTCTGATTTTGTTGAAACTATCATGGAAGTATTCATGGACGACTGTAACACCCCACGTTATTTGAAGAGGTTCATTGAACAACTTATATGACTAGTGCTTAAAGGGATTGAAAGTACTACTCATATCACCAAAGTGCACTTTCTTTTCTGGTTGTCCATGCAAAAGAACTCAAAAGTTAAGCGTGCTTGACTGAGAGTAGTCTTAGGATAGGTGACCTCCTGGGAAGGTTCCCGGGATGCGCATGAGTGAGGACAAAATGCGCTGGAAAGGACCCGTATTGATCTGTGGGCCATGTACATAGCCTGGAGAGCTATCATGAGTGACCACTCCCGACCCAAGGTTTGGGCCGGGGTGTTACAAATGGTATCAGAGCAACCCTGCGACCGTGTGGTGATGGAGGCAGTTGTTATACGCTCCTGGAGTCAGTTGTTATACGCTCCATTGTGATCACCCACCTAGCGGGGGAGGATTCTGGGTTAGCGGTTATGCTCCCAGGCGCAACGAGAACGTTGCGTTCTTCAAGTGGGGGTGATTGTAACTGTGACACCCTCAAATTTGCGGAAAGAAAAAAATAATTTAAATAAATAAACAAAGGTGTCATAAATAAAAAGGTTCATAACAAAAGGAGAATAATATTATACATAATAATTTTACAAAACGGGAGACATATCTCCCGTATAAATACGGAAATAAAAGAGTGTATAATAATATAAAATCCTAAGAACCGAATATAGGTCCAAGGTAATACTTCACTCGCTAGCTCGTCAATGTACCCAAGTATGCATCACAAACCTGCCAACCGCATTAATATAAACACGGAAGCCACAGTCAGTGGGGAGTAACTCCGAGTTCTCCCAGCCACGAAATGTTGAGTTTAATAAAACATGAATAACATAAAAGAGATGTATATGGAACATACAAAACCTTAACATATACGATATGCTTTTCATGTTATGAAACAAATAACTAACATATAACCTAGCATATGAAGGCTAAGCTACTCATGCAAGCTATCATGTGAATCAGTTAACAACCGGTAATCCAAACTCTATCAACCGTAGCCGGCTTGCCTCTCACCTATCAATCTTAGCCGGCTTGCATCTCCCCTTCTAAAACTCATAGAATCATCAAACATGAAAGACCAATACGTCTACAAACAGGCATAAGTTCTTAGCACCGTCAATAGTCGACTTCTGTAACTCGAGTCTATACCACAAGGTAGGAAAACATCCTAGTCCTAGACTGATCAGACCTAGCGACAACAGCTAACCCATTCCTCGTCCTATGACATAACCGTACATGAGAAACTCTACTAGGTGACCCCCTAAGCAGAGATGGCTAGTACTTAAGCTGGCTCCTTTCCCAAAGTGGAAACAATTAGGCAGCCATGCCCCCCCGGCTTGGTATCAAAAGGCCCAAGCCAGTGACACAAAAGCTATCAAGCCATGAACATATACTCGTTAAAGATAGTAAGGCCTATCAATGCCATGGTCCAAGATACTCATTTAGAATTAGAATGATCAAGACGCCATATACTCATAATTCTCTATGGGTACTTAGTCAACACGACACCAACCATATAATCAAACAGTCACGGGAAAAACTTCCTATCATGTGACTAATTGCATATAAATCATATTCAAATATCATATCGCCTCATATCTACTAAGGCTCATTCATTCATTCATTTAAATAAAACCTTACCTGAAGACAAATCCCCGACCTGAGTCCCGCGACGGGTCATCAGTCAAAACGGGGCTGACTAGATCTTAGTTTGACCAAACCCGTTTGGTCAAACCGGCTAGAAACAGAGTCTTTACCATATAGACTTGAACATAAAAATCATCATATTCCTTACATGTTATTTTATTAAAACTTCTAACATGTGAATTATTAAATCTTACTAAAACCCGCTTCACTTAAAGAATATCAAATTCAACTACAATTTCGTATTATAATTTCTAACATGTGAGAAATAATAATTTTATGAAAAACCTTTTTAATTAAATATTTTACTTATTAACATTTCCCACCTGCTAATTATTACAAAACGCGATAAAATAACGATAACTCAAAAACCGTCACAAGTCCAAAGAGGACTCATGGGCTGATTTTGGGTCGGACCTAACATGGGCCTGGACTGGGCCCACGGCTGTTTTGGGTTGATTTGGACTGTTTTGATCGACTTTACTAAAAACCGTTTCATAATATTTCCCGCATGCTTAACATATTTAAAACCCGTCAAAACAACAACAAAACAAACAAGCATCGACACAACTCCCAAGGACCAACCCCGGACCCACCATGGACCAACCCAGACCGGCCTGGACCGGGCCTGAACCGGCCTGAACCGGCCTGGTTTGGGCTGGTTTACACGACCACCTTACACGGTTTCAACAACCACCAATCCAAATTAATTCTAACATGATTTTTTATTAACAACATCCATTTTTAAACATCCAATTCAACCATCATTCATATAAAAATTATGGTTATAAATAAATCATCCAAATATGTCAAGAACACTAACATATCAAAAATACCATACAACATGAAAATCATAACTACTTATCATGTTACTACTAAAAACCATAAATAACAATAACATGAACAAAAACATAAGGTGAACCAAAAACAAAAGAAACAAAAGCTATGTAACATTAAATCGTCGAGTAACTCGGAATCGTTACCTTAGCTAGCAAAATCAAGTCGCACCAAAATAAGAAGTAAAGAAAAACCCGTCTACTAATCTTCACCCAAAATATACGAGTCACCAAACTCGTCTTCAAAATCTTCCCCTTATAAGAAATGACAAGAATAATATTGTTAGAATTAAAACTTGATTTTCCATAATTAAAGTGTTGAAAACGATTTTGTCGGAATTGAAAATAAACCGTACTTGAAGATGGAGAGCGAAGAGGAGGTTCTAGAAATATAAGTTAGGACGGATTTGAATAAGAAATGAAGGTTTTATGATGATTTTGCTCAAGAACGACGAAGAACGACGAAGAACGCTCAAGAACGATGAAGAACGATTAAAGAAAGTGTTAATTAGATCTTAATTTGATTTATTGTAAAATGAAAAGGTTGTTAGTGAGTAAAGTGGGGTGGGAGTGCCGTGTAGTTATAGGGAAATATGGAGTCGGGTTTTGAAATTGTTGTTACGGAATTGACTCGGGTTTAATAATTATATTACGGTAATTAATTAGATATTAAGTTAATTAAATCAAATATCAAGATATTATATTATTGTAATGAAAAGAAAGCAAAATATCTAGCCCTATTAGAGGAAAAGGAGCCGTGTGGAGTATGGTGATATCGGGTCTGTTTTTGAGCGATTTGCGTAATTTTCGTTAACGGATCGATAAAGTTATAAATATCTAAGATATTATTATTAGTTTAATAAAAAGAATGAAAATATCCTAAAGTGAGTGGAAAAAGATGACATGGGCGTGTGACTCATGCCAAAGTCGAGTTTCGGGTTTTGTTTCGGGATTTACGATGACTCGGGAATAGTTAAATGACGCTTCGGGTTTAAACCGTAAAACCTTATTATAAATTCCGAATAAATTCAAAAATAATTTTATTAAATTATCATAAATTCTAATAAATCTAAATAAAAATAAATTAAAAATATTATTTTTTTAAATAAAATTTCGGTCTTCAAAATTACAAGGCGAGTCGGAAAAAGTCAACGAAAGTCAAAGTTGACTTAAAAATGGGATTCCCATGGAATCTCTCAAAAATTCCAAATACGAACTCGGAATTTCAAAATACGACTCGAAACAATAAATTCTATTTTAAATCTCAAGTTTTGCTGAAAAGTATTCGTAAGATATTTTACTAGAACAATTGGGTACTTTTCGGGTTGTTACATTTAGTCCACGTTTTGTTTTTCCCATAATCTGATCCGGACCCTCCCCCGTATTTTGTTTTGCCTTGAGACTCGAGTTTTAAACAGAGCCCGCAAAGTGTATCAAAATTTGTGTAAGGGTATAATTCCACAATATTTGATAAATTAAAATTCAATCCCCGTAAAAACCTAGCCATTTTTTGCTCCTCAATTTCTTCCAATTCCCCCATTAAAGATAAACTCTCAAATTCATCAATATACTCCCCCACACTCAATTTTCCCTGTCTAAACTCCGCAATCTTACGGTAAGTAGTAATTCTATGGGTCGTAGGTACATACCTTTTACGAAGTTTGCGTTTCAACGATTCCCAAGATGCGATCTTGTCCTTTCCAGCCCGTGTTCGTCTGGCCTTCAACCCCTCAAACCATAATGATGCCCCTTTACCCAGCCGTAAAATTGCATACCGACACCTTTTCTCGTCGCTAAGATCCTTGAAATCAAACATCCGTTCGATTTTCCGTTCCCACTCCAAATAACCCTCGGGATCGGTGCCTCCAGTAAACTCCGGAAGTTCAGAAACTTTGAACTCATCCTGTTTCGGCCTAGGGCCAGTTCGGCTACCCGTAGGACGATTGCGTAACAACTCACGAAGATTTTCAAGTAACATGTCATCGTCGTATTCTGCCATGATGTTTTCTCGTTTTTTTTTTGTATATTTGGAGAACGAAATAGGAAAAATAACAATCCCAAGATCGTCTTAATTTTAGAAAATCAAGAGCCGAAGCTCTGATACCACTAATGATACGAAATATTTAGTGGAAACGATATTTGATAAATTAGACCTATAACTTATCAATAGGTGAACGAACTCAAGACCTTTTGAGTCGAACGAGTTAATATTCGAAGACGCACTTGAATAAAAACTGAAATGGCTTAGCAAGTAAAGCTGTGATTTTATTATCTTTGTTGAATTACAATTACAGGAAACCAAAGGCTATAAATAGCCGAACAACTCTACTGCACCAGCTGCAAAATGGCAGTGAAAAGTCTCCCATAATAGCTACATTAAGATGCTTATTTAATCTAGATTATTACCCCCTTATTGAAACATTAACACACGGAAAACAAAGAGTTAATCAAAACTCTCATTATTAACTAAAAAAAATTTGTAAAATAAACTTGTAGCCTTGTCACAGCGGTCCATTGCAGGATAACATATTAACGAACTGCGTAGTTGCGCCAAACAGACTACCCGAACCAAACAGAGCACCTTTCTCCATAGCCAACACCACCTCGTCACCATTGACACTCGTATCAAGAAGACACGGTCTTATTTCCTTAAGAGGATCCCCACCCATCCTTACCACCATAAATACTCCACCACTCACAATTGAGCCTTCAACTTCACAAACACCACCACCCACTTTACCACCCCTTACCATACCCACAAACATTCCAATAAACACATCACCCATAAATTCACCCACTTTTTCCCAAAATTCAAACAACACCCACTCACCAAATTCCCCAATTTCACCCATTTCACCAACAAACAACCCATTCTACCTAGAGATGGCGGACCAACCCATGGGCTACTACAATAGGCCGGACCCCGACCGGTCTTGCTCGGCCATCAACTACGGAGCCATTGCCCCCAACACATTTGAACTCCGTCATCATGTCATCTCATTCATTCAACAAGACATCTTTCATGGGTTAAAGAATGAGGATGCTCATGAGCACTTGGTAGGCTTTAAGGAGAAGGTGGGAACAATCAAGAGGAATGGGATCACCGAAGACCAAATCTTACTCATGTTATTTCCTTTCTCCTTGAAGGAAAATGCAAAGAAATGGTTGAATTCCCATGAGCCGGGAACGTTCACCACTTGAGCTAGCCTCTAAAAAGCCTTCATCACCAAGTTCTACCCCCCTCAAAAACCGCAAGAATACGACATGAGATACAAACTTTCAAACAAAAAGGATATGAGACATTGAGTGAAGCTTGGGAGAGGTTTCGAGATCTTCTAACCTCTTGCCCTCACCATGGTATCCCGAAATGGTTGACTACTCAAATCTTCTTTTAAACTCTAGAACAAAGATTTCGAGACATGATAGTGGCGGCCTCCGGGGGAAATTTCGATAAAATGAACAACGCCGAAATCATGGAGATGATTCAAAATTTCTCCGAGATGGAAAATAGCTATGGTTGGAGGGAGAGCGAGGGTAGAGGTGAAGGGTCTAGTAGACTCGAGATGGAAACCAAACTCAAATTGGATGAACTCTCGAAAAAGTTTGATAACTTGGGTCTAGACAAGGGCAAGGGGCAAATCCACCAACTCCAAAGAGAAAGACCAAGTCAAGATAGGGTGTACTATGTTGAGCAACCAAGGTCTCCACCAAGATCCTACTCCCAACAACCGATATGCGATACTTGTGGAGGTGTTGGTCACTCATATGAAATATGTCCTTCCTTCCCTCCCGATGATCAATTCCAACAACAAGAATGCTTTGCAATGGAAGGTAACCAACCTAGGTACTCCTATCAACGACAAGAGACTTTCTACCGAGCCTTCCCAAATCAAGACCCAAAACTCTCATATGGAGGGCAACCCTTAGATCCCAAATATCAAGCCCCACAATACCAACCACCTCCCAAACCCGACCATTCAAGGTCTTAGAACAACAACTATGGCAAAAATTCCGATTCTAGGAGGTTTTCCCAACGTGACAATCACCCATATGTCCCCCTCCGTTTAGAGAACAAAGAAACTCCAACAACCGTAACCAATACAACAACAACAACTTCCAACAACAACAAAATTCCCAACAACAACAAAATTTCCAACAACCTCCACCTCCATGTGAACAATCCAACTCTTCGATTGAGCAAATGCTAAGGAATATGGAAAATAAGGCAACACAACGTGAAGCAAATGCGGAGCAACAATTCAAACTCTTGAGATCCGACATTTCAAACGTCCAAGCCCAACAAAGGAACTTTGATTCTTATTTGGCTAACCAAGGGCCTATCAACCTTCAAAAAGGAGAGCAAATTCTCCCAATGCAAGGCTCTCACCCTAAGGATGGACCACCACACCACCAACAAGCACATGTGGTTGCCTTGAGGAGTGGGAAAGAGTTAGAAGATTTATACAAAGATTATGACCATGAGCCAAAGAGGAAAAGAGATGTGATGAAAGGAGGAGTTGAGAGTCCAAGAAAGGGAAGGTTGATGAGCGAGCTATGGATGATGAGGACTTTGTGTTGGAGGAAGTGATTCTTGAAGAAGTGGAAAACAAAGAGAAAGAGAAAGAACCCAAGAGAAGTGATGACCCTAAACAAGCCCCACCTCCCAACAAAGCCTACATCCCACCAATGCCATTTCCCCATAGAGAAAGAGCCAAGACCGAGGAGAAGAAATTCTCCAAGTTCTTAGAGATGTTGAAGAAGCTAGATGTTTCACTACCTTTCACCGAGGTAGTGACACAAATGCCCCTTTACACAAAATTTCTCAAGGATGTTCTCACCAAAAATAGGGGTATTGGAAGTGATGGGATAGTAGCCTTAACCGAGGAATGTAGTGCGGTGTTGCTCAACCATATGCCAAAGAAGTTACAAGATCCGGGTAGCTTTTCAATTCCATGCATGGTGGGCAATGTGAACATTGAAAGAGCATTGTGTGACTTAGGTGCAAGTGTTAGCATCTTGCCACTTCCTATTGCTAAGAAACTCGGCTTACAAGACATGATTCCTACTTCCATGACATTGCAACTTGCCGATCGATCGGTCCAATACCCTAGGGGTGTAATAGAGGATGCACCGGTAAAGGTAGGGAATTTCTACATACCGGCGGACTTTGTGGTATTAGATATTCCAGAGAATCAACAAACTCCAATAATACTTGGAAGACCCTTTATGGCAACCGGGGGAGTAATGATCGATGTGAAGAACGGACGACTCTCTTTCAATGTTGGAGGCAATGTAATTGAGTTTTCCTTGACGGGTATCTTGTCTAAGCCAATGTTTGAAAGTGCTTATTCGGTGGATATTCTAGAAGATGTTATCCAAGATACTAATGATCTATGTTCGGGGGAAATTGTTGAGGAGGATTATGAAGCTCTACCACCACTCCTTGATGAAGATGAGGGTAAGAACCCTCCAAAGGTAGACCTTAAACCCTTACCCCCCTCCCTTGAATATGCTTATCTTGATGAGGACAAGGCACTTCCAGTGATTGTCAATGCTAACCTAGACCTTGATCAAAAAGAAAAACTTTTAAAAGTCCTTAAGATCAACAAAAAGGCACTTGGGTATAGCATTGACGACCTTGTGGGTATCGATCCTAGAGTTTGTATGCATCGCATTGCACCAGAGGATGGATACACACCTTGTGCCCAACCTCAAAGGAGATTGAATGATAAATTAAGGGAAGTTGTGAGAAAGGAAATTGATAAATTGCTTGAGGCCGTAATCATATACTCCATCTCGGGAAGCGAATGGGTGAGCCCGGTTCAAATCGTCCCTAAAAAGGGCGGTATAACCGTGGTAGAGAATGAGGGCGGTGAACTCATCTCCACCCGTCCGATCACGGGATAGAGAATGTGTATTGATTACCGTAAGTTAAACTCCGCCTCAATCAAAGATCATTTTCCTTTGCCCTTTATTGATCAAATGCTCGAGAGATTGGCAAATCATGAATATTTTTGCTTTCTTGACGGTTACTCCGGGTTTTTCCAAATTCCCATTCACCCGGATGACCAAGCAAAAACCACTTTCACTTGTCCTTATGGTGTCTTCGCATATCGGAGAATGCCATTTGGACTTTGCAATGCTCCCGGGACATTTCAAAGAGCCATGATGTCCATATTTTCTAAGTACATTGAGAAGTCTATGGAGGTGTTTATGGACGATTTTAGTGGTCCATGGCACCTCATTTGATGATTGTTTGAAGAACCTCTCTCAAGTACTCCAAACTTACATCCAATTTAACCTTGTGTTGAATTGGGAAAAATGCCATTTTATGGTACAAGAGGGAGTTGTTCTTGGTCATGTCATTTCTAAAAAGGGGATCCAAGTGGACAAGGCAAAAGTTGAGGTGATTGAGAAACTTCCCCCACCCACAAATATCAAGGGTGTGAGGAGTTTCTTAGGTCATGCGGGTTTTTATAGGCGTTTTATAAAAGATTTTGCAAAAATTGCCAAACCCCTAACCTCACTTCTTGTCAAAGACACTCCCTTCATATTTGATGATTTTTGCCATGAGAGCTTTTGTAGGTTGAAACAAGCTTTGATATCGGCTCCAATCGTGCAACCTCCCAATTGGGACCTTCCTTTTGAGGTTATGTGCGATGCTAGTGACTTTGCCTTGGGCGCGGTTTTAGGCCAAAGGCATGAGAAGAAGCTTCATGTTATAGCCTATGTGAGCAAGACCTTGGACAATGCTTAATGCAACTACACTACCACGGAGAAAGAGATGTTGTCGGTGGTGTATGCATTTGAGAAATTTCGGCCTTATCTTCTTTGCTCTAGGGTGATTTTTTTCACCGACCACACCGCCATCAAGCACCTTATGGTGAAAAAGGAGGCCAAACCAAGATTGATTCGTTGAGTGTTGCTTTTACAAGAATTCGATATGGTGATCAAGGATAAAGCGGGTGCCGAGAATGTTGTTGCGGACCACTTATCAAGATTAACCCAAGAAGATAGAGGAGATGTAGAGGATGGAGTTCCCATTAATGAGTGGTTGCCCGATGAGACTTTATTGGCAATGCTCACTACCGACCCTTGGTATGCGGACATTGCCAATTTCTTATGCTCTAATTTCATTCCGGGGGATTTCAACCACCAAGTTAGGAAAAAGCTTAGATATGAGTCCAAGAGGTATGTGTGGGAGGACCCGTATCTTTATAGAAGATGTAATGATGGGATTTACCGGAGATGTGTCACACATGAGGAAGGACGAGCTATCCTACAAGCTTGTCATTCTACCACGTATGGAGGCCACCTATCTACCTCAAGAACTCAAGCTCGGGTCCTTCATTGTGGGTTCTATTGACCATATATATTCAAGGATGCTTATGCCTTTGTTCACTCTTGTGACTCTTGTCAAAGGAGAGGCAACATTGGAAGTAGAGATGAGATGCCATTGAATAGCATCTTGGAAGTTGAATTGTTTGATGTTTGGGGAGTGGATTTTATGGGACCGTTTCCTACCTCCTTTGGCAACCACTACATCTTGGTTGCGGTAGATTACGTGTCCAAGTGGATAGAAGCTATTGTCGCTCCCACCAATGACTCAAAAGTGGTGACCAAGCTATTCAAAGATTATATTTTCCCAAGGTTCGGTGTCCCGAGAGCCGTGATTAGTGATGGAGGTTCTCATTTCATCAACCACACCATCTATGCTCTACTAAAGAAGTATGGGGTTAGACACAAGGTCGCACTTGCCTATCATCCTCAAACAAATGGGCAAGTGGAGGTGTCCAACCGAAAAATCAAAGTAATTCTAGAGAGTGTAGTGACAAAGTCTAGGAAAGAATGGAGCACGAAGCTCAATGACGTGCTATGGGCATTGAGGACCGCCTACAAGACCCCCCTAGGCACCACGCCCTACCATTTGGTCTTTGGGAAATCATGTCACTTACCCTTGGAGTTGGAGCATAGAGCTAGGCGGGCTTTGAAGGAGCTTAATTACAACATGGATCTCGCGAGTAATAAACGATTCTTGTAAATGAATGAGCTTGATGAACTTCGAGTGGATGCCTATGAGAATGCAAAACTTTACAAGGAACGAACCAAGCAATGGCACGATTCAAAGATCGTGAGGAAGGAAATCAATGTTGGAGACAAGGTCCTATTGTTCAACTCAAGATTCCAATTGTTTCCCGGAAAGTTGAGGTCTCGTTGGTCGGGACCCTTTGAAGTGGTAACCGTCTACCCATATGGCTCATATGAGTTGAAAAATAAAGCCGGTGAATGCTTTAAGGTCAATGGGTAACGGGTCAAATACTATTATGAAGGGCTACCGATTGAGGAGAAGAATGAAATGGATCTTGAAGACCCCCCTCTCTTGGGGGATGAGTAGTTCTTAAACCCAAAACTCGGGTTTGGTGGAGTCCCCAAACAACCACCACCCTTTTGTAAATATTGCATGCATTTTAGATTAGAACTTAGTTACATTTGGATTTATGCTTCAACTTGTGCAACTTTGGATTCGGTGATGGGATCGTGTTGGTTTGTATGAAGTTTGTGTCGTGAGGAAAGTGGGACCCTCCTTTGCTTAGCCTTCGTCCAGACTAGGTGAGTCGGTTTGAAAGCAGAAACACCGAACTTCGGGGCTAAGTAAGGAAGTCGGAAGTCGATCTAGAGAAGAAATGTCAAAAACAAGGGGAATTTTTGAAAACACGAAGAAATGGATCTCAGCCGGGTGACCTGCAGCCGGTCGGCCTGACCGGCTAAGACCCTCTGCTCAATTTTTGGTTATTATTGTTGGATGAAAGATGAAGGGGGTGCGAGCCGGTAGGCCGGCAGCCGGCCAGCCGGCTGTGACCACCCCATATGAAGAAAACGTCAAAAAAAGTGGTGAGGAGAGGCGTCCCAGCCGGTCCGCCGGCAGCCGGTCCGCCGGCAGCCGGTCCGCCGGCAGCCGGTCCGCCGGCAGCCGGTCCGCCGGCAGCCGGTCCGCCGGCAGCCGGTCCGCCGGCAGCCGGTCCGCCGGCAGCCGGTCCGCCGGCTGGGGACTCATATATCAAGGCGAAACTTCGAATTTTTGAAGAGGAGAGAGGCTCCAGCCGGTCCGCCGGCTGGGAGCAGATAGTGATGAAGAAAAGTTGGAAAATGGAGGGGAAGGAAGTGTCAGCCGGTCCACCGGCAGCCGGTCGGCCAAACCGGCTGAGGACCTCTGAAGCTAAGATTGAAAAAACGCAAAAAAATTCTAAGGCAAATGGGGTGAGTCGGTCCACCGGCAGCCGGTCGACCTGACCGGCTCAGACCCCCTGCCCGTCTTTATACTCTCTTTAACCCTTCTTTTCCTTCTACTCTAATTCATTTTTTGAAATTACAACTTCTCCCTCTAAAATTTTCTCCCACTAAAATCCTCCAAAAATCACCCAACTCCATACTCACCTTCACTACACTACCCACCCTAATCTAAACCCTTAGCTTTCTTTTTCACCATGTCTGCGGCACAAAAAAGGGCGAGAAGTGGAGAGCTGGCGAATGCCCAAGCGACATTGGTGGCGGGAGCGGCCAACAACGCGAGTCCCGACCCCGACTTTCCGGGTCTCGAATTTGCCTCCGTACCCCAAAAAGGTAAATTCATTTTGTTTAAAAAACGTCCCCTCCACAACACTCGTTTTATTTATCGCGCCTCTATGCGAGCTCTAGGTTTAGACAAAATTACCTTTGATTTATTTATCGGGGTGGGTATGAAGCGGATGTACGACATCAATGAGAAAACCTCCCCCCGCCTCACTTGGGAATTTTTGAGCTACCTAAATGTTATCAAAGACCGAAACTCTAAGGTGGAATCCTTGAAAGTCCATAGACCTTAATTAGACTCCTCTAATTAGTTACTAAATTACTTGTTAATTTAGTATTTAATGATCTATGTAACATGCATGCAAATATAAAGACATTTATATAAAAGAAGAAATTTCCTCACATTGATATGGAAAATATATGGGCACAACAAGAACTCCTTGTTGTTCTTGAGCTATAAAATTCGATGAACACAAGTAATCTCCAAACTAGAAGATCTCCTCTAAGTTGCACCAAGATGAACCCAAATAATCTACTCTTATTATTAACTAGATAATAAGATACATATTATACTACTAATATAAGAATATATTACTACACTAGTAATACTTAGTAAATATTAGTATTTGAGAGTTTTTAGTGAGAAGAAGGGTTTTTGAGAGATGTAGGAAAAACAAGCAAGAATGAACAAATAAAATGATCAACCATATTGCCCTTTTATAGGCAATATGGCCGGTCATGGTGAGCCAAAAATGGCTCTTATTTTGCTTATTTTAATCACATGCAAAGTGGTAGAGTGTAGTGTTGAATGAAATGATTTTAGGTTACTATTCATGTCATAATCATATGTGACTTGTGAGCATGAACAAAAGCAACCATCATCACCTTACCAACTCTATACCAACCGGCCATGTGAGGCCTAATTTGATCCATTTTGATTTTTGATATTTGTCCCACAAATACTTATTAATCATATGCTTAATTATCTTGTATAATTAAGTGTTAATTTGATCATATAACAATTATATGATACAAATAAATGAATAATATGTACTTAACATTTTAAGTAATATTTTACCATTATATCAATATATAATGGGTCCCACAATGCTTAGTTAATTTATTTTACACTCCTTGTAAATATAATTAACTAATTACCTCTATCTCAAAACCTCAACTAATTTAGTAATTTAACGATTAATTACTAAGTTAAATCTTATTTAATCGTATTAAAATAAGATATAAAGTTATTAGTCAATTATCGCATAATTTGAAAAATAAACTTAATCGAATTTGAGTTCTTAACTCAATTTCTAACAATCAACTCTCGTACATATCGAATATATGTAATGTACTAATTAACTGTATCGTATACAAATAATTAGTTACTATTTGGATTTCATCCTTTAGGTGTGACCGAAAGGGATCAGTTGATCACCGCCGTCATACGACAATAACGTCAAACTCTAGTTAGCCAACCGTTATTGATTTACGTTAATCAACTGACTAATTATATATATAGTCAATAAATATCCCAATTATATTCCTTAATAAGATTTATTATGTGGCGCACAATTTGTGGAGGACACCTACTCCAACAATCTCCCACTTGTCTGACACAAGTGTGTCACCAATTCTTTGTCTCTTCTATCACATCTACCCACAATCAACGCAAGGTATCTTTCAGGTCGCACTTGCGATTGACAATATCTAGAGTGGTTTTCTCGATAGGGAGAGTAACTGTCTGACCGGAAAATCTACCATAGATCTCTTTCCGAGCGTGGCCACGCATTTACAGTAATTTCTCCTCGAGTGGCCTAAAGATGTTTGTACCCAACGTGGGTGGACAATTCATGTTGATTCATCTACTCTGTATGATGCAGATCACCATGATCCAGAAGATGTCCATCGGCCTCCATTTATGGCACGACCTAGAACATCAACCAAAACTGTAACACCCGGAAATGTACCCTATTTTTCTAGTAAAAATATTTTACGGATACTTTTCAGCAAATTTAAGTTTTAAAATAGAATTTTATGTTCCGAGTCAAATTTAGAATTTCCGAGTTCGTATTTGGAATTTCCGCGAGATTCCATGAGAATCCCATCTTAAGGCGAGTTTGACTTTCCTTGACTTTTTCCTTGTAAATATCTCATACTCCACACTTAACCTATTTCTCATTCAACACAAACACATTTCTTCATCCTTAAGCAAACCAAACCCTTGCCTCCATACACTTTCCGATCTTTGAATCACCGTATCTCCTTCGTTTCTTGTTGGAATTCACGTAAGTTCGTCTCATTCTTCCCCTCTTACCTTCCTCTATTCGTATTGGTAATAAAATTACCGTCTTTCTCGCTTTTTAAATTATCCGTCTTTCTCAAGGTGACATATATTCATCTTTTATTACCTAATTGTAGGTGGAGACTACTAGGAAGGCTTAGTAATCGATTAAAGACGCGTAAAGGTAACGGTGAAGGGTTACTCGATATCATTTACGTGTTTTATATGATTTCTATGTTAGAATTCGTATTTATAATATGAGTAGTAAGCTTAGGAATTGAGTTATTGTTGATGATTGTTGTTAGTTGATGATTGTTGATGATGATTATTGATTGTTGATAGTTGATAGAAGTTAAATATGAGAATTGAAAATGATTGAACTTGTGTATGTTGTTCTCGGGTAGAATGTAGTCCTGGCCGAAGGACCGGCTGCCGGTTCAGTAGCCGGCTGAGAATTCACTGCACCGACCCTTTTTCGTAGAATGATCATATCTCCTTCGTTACTTGCTTGTTTTGGGCTTGTGACTATTCGTTGGAACCGTAAGAGGATAAGCTATCACCTCGACCCTGAATATCTGCATTCCCATATCTAGAACTCTAGTTATGACCGGTTGAAGTGGACCCTTGTTTTAGTTAGTTTCCAAACTTGTGTTTTGTGTGTAGTTGTGCTCCGAGCCGGGGTACCGGCCGCCTCCCTCCACACCGGCCTGGAACACGGCTGTGTTTTCTTCTTGAAATTTCTAAATCTCGTAATTTATATTAGTTTGCATGATTTGTTTATCGTATAATTTTACGTAGTGAATTATAATATTCATGTTTTGGATATATG
>JAIUZE010047227.1:0-32180 GCA_022085475.1 Heliosperma pusillum | reverse complement strand
ACCTACTCGAACCAAGGAGTTAAACCATACAAGTCCACCTCCCTAACTCAAGCTCGATATGATTAAGACCCAAACTACAGACAAGCACAAGTTTGGACCTCAACCTGGACAGCAAGTTTAGCTTAGCTCACAGCCTAGCACAGAACCAAACTAACCTCACTAACAGACGTAGGTCGATTACCCACAGCCTAGCACAGGGCAACCACCAGACCTGGCCGATTAGGAGAGCTTAACCACAGCCTAGCACAGGTTAACCTCTCTTAATCGAACAACCAAGAAAGGCATGGCCACTATTGGTTGTGACGAGGTGCTCCTTGAGCTAACCCTCAAGTTTGTGTTTGAACCAACTCTTTTTAATTCATTATCAAAAACTGAATGTTACATTGGGTGGTGAGTTCCTTATATAGGGGCTCACATTACATCCTATCCATTCATCTAAAAAGCTACATCTAATGGCTACAATTTTAAGGAGCAAGAGGACAATATGATAAAGCATTACAAGCAAAAGGACATAATAAAAACTAGTCTAAACAGTCTAAGGGACTGTTGAAAGCGGACCAAACTATGCTGCCCATGGCAGGGGCCCTCGTCCTTGTCATGACTAGCCATGTCCTTGTCATGACTAGCCATGTCCTTGTCTTTGGACTTGTCTTGGCTTGGACAAAATGTGGCTGGCATGTGCTGGGCATGTCCTTGTCTTTACCGAGACAAGTGGGGCTGCTATGCCCTTGTCTTGACCGAGACAAATGGACAGCCATGTCCTTGTCATGATGCTGCTCGTCTTGGTCCTCCTAGGGTTGTCATGGCCTTGTCATGGTCGTGTCTTGGCTTGCCAAGATGCTGCCATGTCCTTGTCATGGGGCCGTGTCCTTGTCTTGCCAAGGTTGGCCCATCATTGTCACGGTTTGTGGGGCTGAAACAAGGGGCTGCCATGTCCTTGTCTTGGCTGCCAATTCTTGTCCTTGTCCTTCCTTTTGGCTTGGCATCTTTATAAGACACAAGAGGGACCATGTGATGTTGCTTGTCCTTGGATTCTTTGGATTTGTGATCACCTTTAGGCCTTGTAAAGACTCAATCAACTAGCCACCCATTTTCAACCATGGTACTTGTTTCTTCAAAAAGATGAGCCTCCTTCAAAAAGGATACTACCCCCCCTTTTTTGATACAACTTCCCCTCGTTAAAGAAAATTTGTCCTCAATTTTTGTGGTAAATGAAAAGAGGTAGTAAACAACAACGCAACAATAACTTAGACTGTGACTCATAACAACACAATTTCAGAAAACTAGAAACATGTAAGATGAAGAAGGCACAACAAGGGGACTCCTAACCACAGCCTAGCACAGGTTTAGAATCCTTTCGTTGCCTAGCTTGACCCAAGACACTACAGCCTAGCACAAGTGTCATTAACAGGTTATCAAACTAGAACCTACAAACCACAGCCTTGCACAGGTTTGAAGGACGACTCCTTTGCACATCCATGACCCCAAATCTTCCAAGATCGTCTTGGTTTGAGACAACACAAGAGCCTAAGCTCTGATACCACTTTGCAGCGTAATTAGGGGGGTCTATGCGTTTTTGTGGAGGACCCTATGAACGGCCCAAAGTCCGAATGACGACCAAGGGGCTGCCCCAAAGTGGCAGCAACAAAAGGGGGACTGATGGGGGTTTATTTGTTTCCTAAGCCTATGAAAAACATGAAAGATATGGTTGTGAACCAAGGGCCACAAGACCGGCTCATGGCTCGACTCACAACCTACTCGAGCCAAGGAGTTGAACCACACAAGTCCACCTCCCTAACACAAGCTCGATATGATCAAGACCCAAACTACAGACAAGCACAAGTTTGGACCTCAACCTGGACAGCAAGTTTAGCTTAGTTCACAGCCTAGCACATAACCAAACTAACCTCAATAACAGACGTAGGTCGATTACCCACAGCCTAGCACAGGGCAACCACCAGGCCTGGCCGATTAGGAGAGCTTAACCACAGCCTAGCACAGGTTAACCTCCCTTAATCGAACAACCAAGAAAGGCATGGCCACTATTGGTTGTGACGAGGTGCTCCTTGAGCTAACCCTCAAGTTTGTGTTTGACACAACTCTTTTTAATTCATTATCAAAAACTGAATGTTACATTGGGTGGTGAGTTCCTTATATAGGGGCTCACATTACATCCTATCCATTCATCTAAAAAGCTACATCTAATGGCTACAATTTAAAGGAGCAAGAGGACAATATGATAAAGCATTACAAACAAAAGGACATAATAAAAACTAGTCTAAACAGTCTAAGGGACTGTTGAAAGCGGACCAAACTATGCTGCCCATGGCAGCGGCCCTCGTCCTTGTCATGACTAGCCATGTCCTTGTCATGACTAGCCATGTCCTTGTCTTTGGACTTGTCTTGGCTTGGACAAAATGTGGCTGGCATGTGATGGGCATGTCCTTGTCTTGACCGAGACAAGTGGGGCTGCTATGCCCTTGTCTTGACCGAGACAAATGGACAGCCATGTCCTTGTCATGATGCTGCTCGTCTTGGTCCTCCTAGGGCTGTCATGGCCTTGTCATGGTCGTGTCTTGGCTTGCCAAGATGCTGCCATGTCCTTGTCATGGGGCCGTGTCCTTGTCTTGCCAAGGTTGGCCCATCATTGTCACGGTTTGTGGGGCAGAAACAAGGGGCTGCCATGTCCTTGTCTTGGCTGCCAATTCTTGTCCTTGTCCTTCCTTTTGGCTTGGCATCTTTATAAGACACAAGAGGGACCATTTGATGTTGCTTGTCCTTGAAATCTTTGGATTTTTGATCACCTTTAGGCCTTGTAAAGACTCAATTAACTAGCCACCCATTTTCAACCATGGTACTTGTTTCTTCAATAAGATGAGCCTCTTTCAAAAAGGATACTACCCCCCCTTTTTTGCTACACTTATACATCTTCTTGGCGGTAGATTATGTGTCAACATGGGTTGTGGCAATTCCTACCCGCACCGATGATGCAAAGATGGTAGCAACCTTCATCCAAGAGAACATCTTCTCCCGGTTTTGTATTCCAAGGGCTATAATTAGTGATAGGGGTACCCACTTCTGCAACAAGGTGATTGGAAGCCTTCTCAAAAGGTATGGGGTGAACCACAAGATTTCAACGGCCTATCACCCACAAACAAACGGCCAAGCCGAGCTCTCCAACCGTGAGATAAAAGGGATCCTTGAAAAGACGGTGAATCCGGATAGAAAGGATTGGAGCAAGAGGCTAGTTGATGCTTTGTGGGCATATAGGACCGCCTTTAAGACCCCCATTGGCATGTCCCCATTCCGTCTCATCTATGGCAAGGCTTGCCACCTCCCCGTGGAGGTTGAGCACAAAGCCTATTGGGCTATCAAATCATTCAACCAAAACCAAGATGAGAGCGGTATACACCGGAAGCTACAACTGCAAGAACTTGAGGAAATTCACCAGGATGCGTATGCGAACTCCTCTATCTACAAGGAGAAAACAAGGAGATGGCACGATGGGATGATAAACCGTCGGGTTTTCAAAGAAGGCGATCAAGTTCTTGTGTTCCAAAACCGGTTTAAACTCTTCCCGGGTAAGTTGACGCCAAGATGGTTTGGACCTTACACCGTCAAGAAGGTGTTTACCCATGAAGCGATTGAGGTGGAAGGGCCCGGGGACGGGAAGATACTCAAGGTGAATGTCCACCGCCTCAAACATTACTTCAAAGGATGTGCCCGGGAGGGGGAAGAAGAGGTCTTACTTGAAGACCCCGAGTATGAAGGTTGAAAATCTTGGAGCCACTAAGTCGAGCCATCGACTCTAAATAAATGGCAAACCGTGTACATACTCTATCCTTGTGAATATTTCATTTAAGTTTCATTGTTAATTTTTAGCATTTGAGTTGTTTTTAAGTAGTTAGAAATTGCAGCAATCAAATCTTTTGAAGTTACTAACGGTTTTGTGAAGTTTTTGCAAGTTTTCGGCTGCCTCAGGATGCGCGCCACGGGTAAAAAGTGCGGGACCCGATAAAATTTTGATATTGAAGGTTATTATGGTCCATTGGAGTGAAAATGCAATCATGAAGACATCCGGCAGTGAAGGACGCTGCCAGCGTCCCAGGACGCTGCCAGCGTCGAATGCAGTTTTCAGGTGTTCTTAGCCCGAGTTCATCACAATTCATCCAAACATTCATACCTTAATTTTCACGAAAAAACCCCCAAAAACAACCCCAATCCTTCAAAACTTCATCTTTCTCTCTCAAATCTTCACAAACCTTCATCAAAATCAATCAAATTCTTCATCCTAACCTTCATTCTACCTTCAATCACCTCAAAATCAACCTAAATCACTCACAATCTCAGAAAAATCCTTCTTTGAAAACCTAGAAAACTCTTCCTCAAATTCGATTTTAAGGAACTTTAGTGGGTTTTTAAAGGGTTTTGACGGATTCCTTGCTTATTCTAGTCATCAAGGAGCTTAAGTTTTGTGGAATCGGAAAGGTATAACCTTATACTTAACTTTTTCCATTATTCTTTAGTTTTTGCTCGAAAATTAGGCTTGAATTAGTCTTAGTTTGAGTTTCCCCTTGCCCTTGTTGATTGTGTAGCTAGGATTGGTAAAAATTTTCTGAGTAAGGCATAAGAATTCAACAAACACTAAGCTTTTGAGGTGTTGAGATTGTTGCACACCAAGTGTTTGTTGAATTGCTTGAGTGAAAATTTTCTTTGAGTGATTGCTTGTTGTTGTATTGTATTGTATTGTTAAATTTTCACAGAAAATGGCTCCTAAAATCTCCAAGTTGTTTGGGAAAGGAAAGAATAAGAGGGCCGCGGTGAGTGAGCCCGACACCGATGTGGAAGCAGTGTTCATGGGTTATGAGAGGTTGAGTGCTCAACGTAAGAAAATATGGGACAAACTTACCACACCCCGACAACAACCACTCATAACCACAAAAATCGTTTCCCCAAGCACCCTCCATGCCTTGGGCATGTTCGACTTAACAAGGGATATGCTAGCTAAAGTAGGGCTAGAAGCTTATCTCGAACCGGACTCTTGGGATCACACCTATAAGAGTTTCGCGTACGAGTTTCTAGCAACCTTGTCCGAGTTAGACGTTCCCGAGGGTAATGAAAGAGCCTACCGTTTCCGTCTCAACCAAACTTGGCACAACGCCCCCATCTCCGAACTTCGCCAAATCCTTAAAATCACAAAAGACCCCGAAGAAATTCGATGCCCCAAGGGGAAAATGCACATTATGTAGAACAATATTACAAATTGCAACACCACATCTAAGGATGCCAAACTCTCCACAATCAGCCACCCCGTGCTCCGACTAATCACCTGTTTCCTCACCGCCATTTTCAACTCCGCGGGAGAGCCCGCTAAAGTACCGGAGACCATCCGATTATGTTTGAGGACTATGCTCCCGGAGGGGGTAGGGGTACCGGACTGGGCGGACTTGTTTATGAGAGCTTGCATTAAACACCGACAAAAATCTATTAAGGCAAGTATCCACCTTGGAGGGGGGGGGGGGGATTAAATTTTTGGTGCGACACTATGAGGGGGGAATTGATGAGGAGCAAGAGGTAAACTCTTGTAAGGGTTTGACGAGGTACAACCATTTCGGGCTCGAGGAGGTACACATGTTTAAAATTAGCAAAGAGCAACCCTTGAGAGGATTTTGGTAAGGGAGTGATGGCCTTAGTTATCTGAAGATGCCTCGACCTGCAAACAACCCTTTACCTAGGGGGCCCAAATCGGAGGATTTTTATTGTCCTAGGGAAGAGAGTTTGGGGGAGAGTAGTGATGAGGCGGATGTAGAGTAATTGCCTTTGAGGCCAAGACGGAGGCTAAGGAGAGAGCAAGGTGAGGGAAGTGAGCGAGTTAGCGAGGAGATAGAGATCCTCGCAATTGAGCAAGGACCTTTCTAAAACCCACCTTTTCAACAACAACAACAACAACAACAACAACAACCACCACCACCACCATACCATTCCCAATCATCTTACCAAAGCCACCAAGACACCGACACCCCTATGTTTGACGCGGAGACTCGTTCCAGCATCCCAATGGAACCATGGCAACAACAAATGGCATCCTACTTTGCTAGCACCAATGATGTCTTAACGCACATCAGTGGAAGGGTGGACGATTCTTACACTTGGCAACAAAGACAAGGAGGTAGGCTAGAGTCCTTAGATGATTGGCATAATGTAGTGGAGGCTAGGGAGAGGTTGAGAGAGGAGGCCGAGAGCGCTCAACAAGAAGAGTGGAGGAGGATGGTAGCACGGCAAGAGGAAGCCCGCCTTTGGAGGGAGCAACAAGACAAAAGGTGGCAAGAGCAAAATGACTTGTGGACCACAAAAAATGCTTGGAGGGAGCAAGCCACAAGCCATTTCCAAGCTCAAAATGAGCGCCACCACACTTATCTTCAAGATTCATATGAAGATGCGGTGGCACAAGAAGATGTTTATGGCTTGGCTAGCTCACTTTTTGGCATGTCCATCCAACAAAACTCGGGCTACCCCACTCCTTACACACAAGAGGCCCTTGATGAAGGCCTAGAAAAAAGAAGAAGGGTTAGAGAAAAAAGTGAGAGGAGGAGAAATCGAGGAGGTGCCTCGGGTTCTTCTCATTTCAACAATTGATGAAGCACCCCGCCTTTTGCCCTACAATGAGGACATTGTATGATCTAAGTGTGGGGGAGAGGATTGTATATAGTTATTTTGTTTTGATGCATTGTATTTTGTTTTGTTTTTGTTTTGAGAAAAAGAAAGAAAAAAAAAGACAAAAAGAAAAAACGAAAAAAGACAAAAAAAGACAAAAAAAGACAAAAAAAAAAAATATTGAAAATCCCGGCTAGGTGAAAACCCACAAGGGTGAGCACCTAGGCAAAAGTTGGGAAGGTGGCCGAGGACGGAATGAAAACCCGAAAGGGCATTCCGGGCAAAATGAAAAATCGAGTTGCGAGCCACCAATGAGAGGAAAGGAAAAGCTAAGGTGAAAAACCGAAAGGGCACCTTAGGCAAAATGAGGGATTTTCAAGAAAAAAAATGGAAAAAGAAAAAAAAGAAAAAAATTTGAGCATAATTCTTTCTATGATGAGGATCTTGGAGGCATAAGAAGGGAGTTATAAGGAGGAATTTGGAAGGAGGCTAGCTTAGGATTTATTTTTATTTTTATTTTGAGTCACAAATTTGGTTCCAAATTGGTGGATTTCTCTTGGTGGTTGCTTGGTTGTGCAAATTGTGTAGTTTGGGGCCAACCAAGTAACCATGCTATACACTAGTGGAGTAATAAGGGGGTGATATAAGAAGTGGAGTTACATGGAGTTTGGTGATGAGGGCCATCTCGCTATGCCTTGGGATAAGGCAAAGATGGTCATACTACATTCTTGGGATCTATAAGAAGGGAGGAGTTGAGTTGAGATGAGTCGGAGTTGGTGGTGTGTCGAGTCTTGTATAGAGGGAGTTATAAGTAGGAAGTGGTAAGGGAAGAGTGTGTTAAAACAACCTTGAGTCATTTTTCTTTTAATAGGTGGTTGTGTTTTGAGGGAGATATAAGAAGGTAGTCGTGAGGGAAGAGAGGTCATTACCTTCACATGCTATGTTATGACTCGTGTTTGTCTTGCTAATCTCGAGTTTTTACTCGGGACGAGTAAAAGTCCAAGTGTGGGGGTATTTGACAACACCAAAATGTGTTGTGTCTAGTAGTATTTATTAGGTTCGTTTATTATATTTTTTACGGGTCGTTAGGATTGTTTTATGTTAACCTTAGTCTTAGTAATAATGTTGTTATTTAGTAATTTTAGTCAACTTTTAGAGACAAACCCAGAAGTCAACAAAAGTCAAACCCGAAACCCGAGACCCAAACCCGGAAATTGGAGTGGGCTAGAAACGAATCATCAATGCAAGAAGATCAAATCCAATGGGTCAATGGAAGTCAAGGCGGGACTAAAATCCAAAGGGTCAACGAAAGTCAAGACGCTCAACCAAAGGAAAAACTGGCAGCATGAAACGCTGCCAGCGTCAGAAGACGCTGCCAGCGTCACCACGACGCTGCCAGCGTCCAGGTCTCATGATGGTGTTCTTCATTTCTCCGTCTTGTCATTTGAATGCCCATTTCTCAAGGCCCCTAGGTTTGCGAACCAAGGGTATATAAGAAGCAATATGTAGAGAGAGAAACACACAACATCTGATACAACATTCCACAACACATTTCCTTAGAATTCTCTCTAATTTTGTTCTTCATTTTGGTTTTGTATTTTGGTTGAACTTCATTATGGGTTGTAATATTTGGATTATGGGTAGCTAATTTTCCATTGCTTAGTGTAATTGATAAGTGATATTTTGTACTAATTTATCCCCCGTTTTAGCTCGATTTCCATATGATTTATGCACTTTGTTAAGTGATTAACGAACTAATATTGCTATTCTAGCTGTTTTGCGTGTTTTGACTCGTTTTATAGGAAACGAAGCGGTTTTACTATATTTTCTTACTTTATGGAGCAAAGGCACTAGAATACGAGTTTTCAAGGAACTGTTGATAGCCATTTCACGATTTGACTACGATTCCGCTACATCCTTCCTCGAATGGACTTATCTTGGACTTTGACTTTGTTTCTCAAAAGAAAACATCAACCCAAGTCAAAGGAGGACTAGCCCAAGCCCAATTACGTGTTACATTGACCAAGACCAACGCATAGGATTCCGTGCCCAAAGACAAAATTGGAAGAGACAGAAAAATCCATCTGGGTTACATACCCGATCGGGTATGTTTGCGGGTGAACGTCTCTTGGCTCTTCTTCTACCAAGCTTAAATGGAGTGATTAAAGTCTTTGTCTAGGGTATGAATTTGGACGAAATGCAGCAGCCATGCAGCCCTATAAAAGCCAAGGATTACAACACAACTTAGAGATATAATAATCTACACAAGTTAGAATACAATTTACACAACTCACAACCTAGCATTACATCTTTCTTTTATACAAGTTTTAGTTCATAGTTTATGCAATTCTAGACTAGTTTTTACAGCAATTTCCTAGTACTTCTCTAGTGTTTCAATAAGTTTTTGCAATTACATTGGGTTGGATATTTGTTCTTTACTTTCGTTCTTATATAATTTGCATTCCAATCTCGGTAATTCTCTATCCTTCACTTATGAAATTTTCATCATGAACTTTAATCTAATTAGTATTGTTTTCATATTATTGTTGTTAGGAAACTCTTCTAAAAGTAATCTAGTCAAGACCGAAATATTGTTTAACATGTCATATTGTATTTTGCCTAATCATATAATCATGAAATTCACCATTAGAATCATTATTAATATAATCACCATAATCATTGTAGTACTTCTATTTCATAGTTAATATTGTTCATCATTTTCCTATTAATTTACTTAATCACATAAATTAGATATAACATTGTAAGATTATCATTGTGTAAATACAATAAATAGAATTGTAATATTGAAATGATTTACTAGTTAAATGAATTAAAAGAAGAGTCGATACCAATAGAACCACCTAGTTTGTTTCTTCCTTTGGTTGTGTCAAATTCTATAACTTTGTTTAGTGGCCATGAACAATTGTTTGTATTAGTCAATTTCCGTCTTAGAAACGAGAGTTGGGATGGGAATTAGGACTACCAATAGGGGTTAGTGACCTAATCATGCTAAGAGGACGTTAGGACCCATTAAAAAGTCGGTACGAATTCGAGAGGAATATACAGCTACAAGGCTTAGACAATCGTAGTAATTCTAATGTTGGTATCAATAAAGCTTTTGAATCATTTCACATGTATTTCTCTTTCTCTATATCAATTTAATTAGATAGTTTATTTTTACTGTTTTAGATAGTTTATTTTATTGTTGTTTAGATAGTTTACTTTACCGTCATTTTATTATCGTTCTTAGATAGTTTACTTTATTGTCATTTTATTAGTTTAGATAGGTAGGTTTTCAATATTTGTCATTTTAATTATTGTCAATTAGATTAGATTTATTTTATTGCAATTTACATACTTGTCATTTAAATATCGTCATTTACATACTTGTCATTTAAATATCGTCATTTACATACTTGTCAATTAAATATCGTCATCTACATACTTGTCATTTTATTTCATTTTAGTAGTTTAGACAACCACCTCAAATGAATCGGACTTAAATGAAAATTGCAGCAGGAGCTCACCCAAGGGGTCTTGATGATCAAGCCACAAACAAGACAAACCTGACCCCAAGGACCCCTCAGATGGAAGCTCGAGTTACAAGGTCCAAACAACAAGCTATGACAAGCCAAGATCAAGCCAAGCCAAGCCACAACAGTGAGGAAGATAGTCCAGGACTCAGCAAGCCATGCCAAGCCCCAACACAACCCACATTATCCACACAAGACAGAAACAGAGCCATTCAGGATCAGGCAGACCAATCAACAAACCCTGCACCTAGGAGGTACACCAGGGCATCCCAACCACCCCCACCATGGCCTACCATCAAGCCAACCCACTAAACTACAAGTTTGCCCAGAACAACCCTTTTTGAAGTCAAGCAAAAACTCATGAAAAAGACACCCCAAGCTAGAGTCCAGTGAACCATTAAGGCAGAGAAGGTACAAGGTCAGGTTGTGGTTTCCTTTTGTTTAAGTCAACTTGTCCTCGTCCAAGGCAGGTTTTATCTAAGTCCTAATAAGAGTAGAGAGTCCCAAGAAGGAGCAAAACATCCAGGCAAAGCAACAAGGCAACAAGAACAACAGATTTCCATTTCAGGAAAAACTCTAAAACTGCTTTATTTGCTTTTTGATTCAGTCTGTTTTTGTGTTTTGTGTCTGAACTTTATAGTTGTTGAGCTCGTCCTATTGTGAGGCTCTTAATTAGTGTCAGTATTAGTAGTTTGAACCCTAAGTTGGCCCTTGGATAATCTGTACATCCAATGGCTCACAAGATATCAGCCTCTCTATATAAGGAGGTCTTGTATGTTTGTTTCATTAGACTTTTATGAATGAATTAACTTTGAGAAATCCCTCAAATCTGTCAAACTTGTGCTAAGAGTTGTAGTTTGAAACAAGCCTGATACATCTTCAAGGTGTTTGATCAGTGCCTTGTCTTGTGAGTCAAGTTATATCTGTGATTTGCTGTGGTTAACTTGCTTGTTGTTGAGTCTAGTCTAGGGTGTTTGTGCTTTGCTGTAACACTTGAAAACTGTCTCTAAAACCAGTCTTTGAGTCCTTTCTCTTGTGCCTTGCTGTAGAGGAGTGTCTCTAAGTCATATCCCTTGAGTTTTTAGCTAAACAACTCACCCTCTCTAAAACAACACCCACTTCCTTAAAACTTGTAAACCTTAGTAGTTTACACTCCAAATTGGTTATCAGAGCTTTTGTTGAGAGTCCTAGTGAGTTCATTTTCCCTAACTACATTTAAAAACACAAAAATAGCCCAATGAGTGAAGAGAGACTGGCAGGAGTAGAAGCAAGGATGGAGGATCGGGATGGGATTGTAACCACCCTAACCAGAACCCTGGACCAGGTAATAGGCAACCATTTGCTTGCTGAAGGAAGAGGCAGAGGACGTGGAAGAGGCCAAGGAGGAGGCAGAGGAAGGCCACCTGTTGATGAAGAGTATCCAGACTCAGATGACTCAACAAGGAGCAGGGCTTCCATTCACAGGCACATTGACAAGCATCTTAAGGTAGACATCCCTGAGTTTTCTGGTAGTCTTAATCCTGATGATATGTTAGAATGGTTAAGAGAAGTAGAAAGGATCTTTGAGTACAAAGGATATAATGATTCTAAGTCTTTTAAAGTAGCCATCCTTAAACTGAAAGGGTATGCTTCCCTTTGGTATGAAACCATGAAAGGGTTAAGGGCTAGGGAAGGGAAAGAACCCATCAAGTCTTGGACTAAACTGAAAAAGAAACTACTAGACAAGTTTGTTGCTAAGGATTACAGGATCTGTTTATCAAATTGTCTAAGTTGAAACAAGGAGACAAACCTGTTGAATCTTATTTAAGAGAGTTTGAACAACTCACCTTGCAGTGTGATATAAATGAGAAACCTGAGCAAAGGATTGCTAGGTACTTAGAGGGTCTAGATAAGAACATTGCTAACAAGGTTAGGTAGCAACCTCTGTGGTCATTTGATGATGTTGTCAACTTATCTCTAAGAATTGAAAAGATAGGAAAGACTAAGCCTGTTACACCAAAACCTATTAGGCCTTTTCAAACCAGACCTTATAGTGGGTTGAGAACCATGGATACCCCTAGGACAGCACCCCCACCTACCTTAGACAAGGGAAAGGGAATCATGGGTCAAAAGCCAAGCACCTCATTGACTGAGAACAGAATTAGGTGCTTCCAATGTCAAGGCTATGGGCATTTCAGGAAGGATTGCCCTTCTAAGAAGACCTTAACTATAATGGAGGTTGAGGCTTAGGAGAAAGAAGGTCTAGTTGAGTATGAAAGGGATGAACCTGAGGTTGAAGAAGTGGTGAGTGAGGAAGAAGAGTCTAGTCAGGAGGCAATAGTGGCCCTCCCTGACACAGGCCACAACTTGGTCCTATGGAGAGTAATGCATTCACAATAGATACCTTTGAAGGAGGATCAAAGGTCCCTCATTTTCAGGAGCAGATGTACCATACAAGGAAGGGTTTGTAACCTTATTATAGATGGAGGTAGTTGTACCAATGTGGTCTCTGTTACTATGGTTGATAAGCTGAAGTTGAGCACTAAAGATCACCCTCACCCCTATAAGTTGAGGTGGCTAAGTAAGGGAGCAGAGGTTAAGGTGGATAAGCAATGTATGGTCCCTTTCTCCATTGGAAGTGTGTACAAGGATGAAGTATTGTGTGATGTGGTTCCAATGGATGCCTGTCACTTGCTATTAGGAAGGCCATGGGAGTTTGATAAAAGCTCCATACACCAAGGAAGAAGCAACACCTATTCCTTCAAGCATGGGAGCAGAAAGGTGACATTAGCCCCCTTGCCACCACATCAGAATAGCTATGGGAGTCCTAGTATGGCTGAGGATTTTAGTGGAGTTTTGTTTCTGTCTGAGTCAGCAATGGTCAAAGAGTGTAGTGAAGAGCAACCTATATTAATGCTGCTGTCAAAAGAAGTTCAGGGAGAGGAGTCTAAGCTGATCCCTGCAGAAGTTAAGCCCCTCATTGATCATTTCAAGGAAGTATTTCCAGAGGAACTGCCTGATGGCTTACCCCTTTTGAGAGGAATTGAACACCAGATAGACCTTGAGCCAGGGTCTGTACTACCTAATAGACCAGCCTATAGATGTGATCCTAAGGCTACACAAGAGCTGCAGAAGCAAGTTGGAGAATTGATGAGTAAAGGGTTTGTAAGGGAGTCATTAAGTCCATGTGCTGTGCCTGCTTTATTGGTTCCTAAGAAGGATGGGACTTGGAGGATGTGCATAGATAGCAGGGCTATCAACAACATCACAGTCAAGTAAAGGTTCCCTATACCCAGGCTTGATGACATGTTGGATGACTTGAGTGGCTGAAGGTTCTTTTCTAAGATTGATTTGAGGCAAGGTTACCATCAATTGAGGATCAGGGAGGGAGATGAGTGGAAGACATCCTTCAAAACAAACCATGGCCTTTATGAGTGGTTTGTCATGCCCTTTGGCCTGTCAAATGCCCCATGTACCTTCATGAGATTAATGACAGAAGTGCTTAGGCCTTGCCTAGGGAGATTTGTGGTGGTGTACTTTGATGATATCCTCATCTATAGCAAGAGCAAGGATGATCATTTGAGGCATCTTGAGGCTGTGTTTGAAATACTTAAGGAGAGTAAGCTCTTTGGGAAGCTTGACAAATGCACCTTCATGACTGAGGAAGTCAAGTTTCTAGGATATGTGGTGTCTGGTAGAGGCATTTCAGTTAATCAAGACAAGATCATTGCAGTACAGTCTTGGTCTATTCCTAAGAACATTACAGAAGTGAGAGGGTTTCATGGCCTAGCATCCTTCTATAGGAGGTTCATTAAAAACTTTAGCACTATTGCAGCACCCCTCACTGAATGTATGAAGAAAGGAGAGTTCACTTGGACTGAGAATGCCTTGCAGGCTTTCAAACACACGAAGAAGCTCTTGTGCAGTGCACCTATCCTCACGTTGCCAAACTTTGATTGCCTATTTGAGGTTGAGTGTGATGCAAGTGGAGTGGGGATTGGAGCTGTCCTCATCCAAGAGAAGAAACCTGTAGCCTACTTTAGTGAAAAACTAAGTGGTGCCAAGCTGAACTATTCTACATATGATAAAGAGTTATATGCTCTTGTCAGAGCTCTAAGGCATTGGAGTCATTACCTGAAGCCCAAGCCTTTTGTCCTACACTCTGATCATGAGGCATTGAAGTACATAGGAGGTAAACTTAAGCTCAGTCACAGGCATGCTAAGTGGGTGGAGTTCCTCCAATCATTCACCTTTTCTAGCAAATACAAAGAGGGCAAACAGAATGTGGTGGCTGATGCATTATCAAGGAGGTACACTCTGCTATCAACTATGGAGCAAAGGGTTCTTGGCTTTGAGTTCATGAAGGACATGTATCAAGAAGACACTTTGGGGTTCAGAAGACTGTGGACATACTGCAGGATCAGTTCTACTGGCCTAAGATGATGGGAGAAGTCCAAATAGTACTCAGAAGGTGTGGAGTTTGTCAAAAGGTCAAGAGTTCTTTTCAAGCAGGACCTTACACTCCCCTACCAGTTCTATGTAGGCCTTGGGAAGATGTAAGCATGGATTTCATAGTAGCATTGCCTAGGACAGCAAGAGGGAAATATTCTATCATGGTGGTTGTGGATAGGTTTAGTAAGATGGAACATTTCATTGCTTGTAAGAAGACTGAGGATGCTGTGAGTGTAGTAGAGCTATACCTTGATGAGGTGGTGAGGTTACATGGAGTCCCAAGGACTATTGTATCTGACAGAGACACAAAGTTTATGAGCCATTTCTGGAGAACATTCTGGAAGTTGCTTAACACTAGGTTGTTGTTTAGTACCTCCCATCATCCTCAAACAGATGGCCAAACTGAGGTGACCAACAAGACCTTAGGAAATATCTTGATGTGTATAGTCAGCAAATCTCTCAAGGATTGGGATTTGAAGTTGGCTCAAGCAGAGTTCTCTTTCAATAGAGCTCCATCAGCAGCCACAGGCCACTCCCCCTTTGAAGTGGTCTATGGTACTAACCCCTTAATGCCTTTGAGTTTGTCTAATGTGTGCAGGTCAGAGATCCACTATGATGCCAAGAAGAGGGTAGAACAAATGCTAAAACTCCATGAGTCAGTCAGAAAACAAATTGAGAGAACTAATGATCTATACAAGAGAAATGTCAAGGTTCCTAAGGCCAAGAAAGACTTTGCACCAGGAGATTTAGTATGGATCAACCTAAGGAAAGAAATGTCCCCTTCCAAGAGAAAGAATAAGCTAGAGCCAAGAGCAGATGGTCCTTTTCAAGTCATAGAAAAGATAGGTCCTAATGCCTATAGAATTGATCTACCAGGAGAGTATGCAGTCCATGGGACATTCAATGTTTGAGATCTTAGTCCCTTTTATGAAGACTCTGAGGGAGAGGAAGACACAAGCTTAAGGTCAAGCCCTTTTCAACCTGGGGAGGCTGCAGCAGGAGCTCACCCAAGGGGTCTTGATGATAAAGCCACAAACAAGACAAACCTGACCCCAAGGACCCCTCAGATGGAAGCTCGAGTTACAAGGTCCAAACAACAAGCTATGAAAAGCCAAGATCAAGCCAGGCCAAGCCACAACAGTGAGGAAGACAGTCCAGGACTCAGCAAGCTATGCCAAGCCCCAACACAACCCACATTATCCACACAAGACAGAAACAGAGCCATTCAGGATCAGGCAGACCAATCAACAAACCCTACACCTAGGAGGTACACCAGGGCATCCCAACCACCCCCACCATAGCCTACCATCAAGCCAACCCACTAAACTACAAGTTTGCCCAGGACAACCCTTTTTGAAGTCTAGAAAAAACTCATGAAAAAGACACCCCAAGCTAGAGTCCAGTGAACCATTAAGGCAGAGAAGGTACAAGGTCAGGTTGTGGTTTCCTTTTGTTTAAGTCAACTTGTCCTCGTCCAAGGAAGGTTTTATCTAAGTACTAATAAGAGTAGAGAGTCCCAAGAAGGAGCAAAACATCCAGGCAAAGCAACAAGGCAACAAGAACAACAGATTTCCATTTCAGGAAAAACTCCAAAACTACTTTATTTGCTTTTTGATTCAGTCTGTTTTTATGTTTTGTGTCTGAACTTTATAGTTGTTGAGCTCGTCCTATTGTGAGGCTCTTAATTAGTGTCAGTAGTAGTAGTTTGAACCCTAAGTTGGCCCTTGGATAATCTGTACATCCAATGGCTCACAAGATATCAGCCTCTCTATATAAGGAGGTCTTGTATGTTTGTTTCATTAAACTTTTATGAATGAATTAACTTTGAGAAATCCCTCAAATATATCAAACTTGTGCTAAGAGCTATAGTTTGAAACAAGCCTGATACATCTTCAAGGTGTTTGATCAGTGCCTTGTCTTGTGAGTCAAGTTATATCTGTGCTTTGCTGTGGTTAACTTGCTTGCTGTTGAGTCTAGTCTAGGGTGTTTGTGCTTTGCTTTAAAACTTGAAAAATGTCTCTAAAACCAGTCTTTGAGTCCTTTCTCTTGTGCCTTGCTGTAGAGGAGTGTCTCTAAGTCATATCCCTTGAGTTTTTAGCTAAACAACTCACCCTCTCTAAAACAACACCCACTTGTTACTTGACATTGTTCTCAGTTTGAGTCAATCTAATCAAGCTTCCTTAAAACTTGTAAACCTTAGTAGTTTACACTCCAAATTGGTTATCAGAGCTTTGGTTGAGAGTCTTAGTGAGTTCATTTTCCCTAACTACATTTAAAAACACAAAAATAGCCCAATGAGTGAAGAGAGACTGGCAGGAGTAGAAGCAAGGATGGAGGATCTGGCTGGGATTGTAACCACCCTAACCAGAACCCTGGACCAGGTAATAGGCAACCATTTGCTTGCTGGAGGAAGAGGCAGAGGACGTGGAAGAGGCCAAGGAGGAGGCAGAGGAAGGCCACCTGATGATGAAGAGTATCCAGACTCAAGATGACTCAACAAGGAGCAGGGCTTCCATTCACAGGCACATAGACAAGCATCTTAAGGTAGACATCCCTGAGTTTTCTGGTAGTCTTAATCCTGATGATTTGTTAGAATGGTTAAGAGAAGTAGAAAGGATCTTTGAGTACAAAGGATATAATGATTCTAAGTCTTTTAAAGTAGCCATCCTTAAACTGAAAGGGTATGCTTCCCTTTGGTATGAAACCATGAAAGGGTTAAGGGCTAGGGAAGGGAAAGAACCCATCAAGTCTTGGACTAAACTGAAAAAGAAACTACTAGACAAGTTTGTTGCTAAGGATTACACCCAGGATCTATTTATCAAATTGTCTAAGTTGAAACAAGGAGACAAACCTGTTGAATCTTATTTAAGAGAGTTTGAACAACTCACCTTGCAGTGTGATATAAATGAGAAACCTGAACAAAGGATTGCTAGGTACTTAGAGGGTCTAGATAAGAACATTGCTAACAAGGTTAGGATGCAACCTCTGTGGTCATTTGATGATGTTGTCAACTTATCTCTGAGAATTGAAAAGATAGGAAAGACTAAGCCTGTTACACCAAAACCTGTTAGGCCTTTTCAAACCAGACCTTATAGTGGGTTGAGAACCATGGATACCCCTAGGACAGCACCCCCACCTACCTTAGACAAGGGAAAGGGCATCATGGGTCAAAAGCCAAGCACCTCATTGACTGAGAACAGAATTAGGTGCTTCCAATGTCAAGGCTATGGCATTTCAGGAAGGATTGCCCTTCTAAGAAGACCTTAACTATAATGGAGGTTGAGGCTTGGGAGAAAGAAGGTCTAGTTGAGTATGAAAGGGATGAACCTGAGGTTGAAGAAGTGGTGAGTGAGGAAGAAGAGTGTAGTCAGGAGGCAATAGTGGCCCTCCCTGACACAGGCCACAGCTTGGTCCTATGGAGAGTAATGCATTCACAACAGATACCTTTGGAGGAGGATCAAAGGTCCCTCATTTTCAGGAGCAGATGTACCATACAAGGAAGGGTTTGTAACCTTATTATAGATGGAGGTAGTTGTACCAATGTGGCCTCTGTTACTATGGTTGATAAGCTAAATTTGAGCACTCAAGATCACCCTCACCCCTATAAGTTGAGGTGGCTAAGTAAGGGAGCAGAGGTTAAGGTGGATAAGCAATGTATGGTCCTTTTCTCCATTGGAAGTGTGTACAAGGATGAAGTATTGTGTGATGTGGTTCCAATGGATGCCTGTCACTTGCTATTAGGAAGGCCATGGGAGTTTGATAAAAGCTCCATACACCAAGGAACAAGCAACACCTATTCCTTCAAGCATGGGAGCAGAAAGGTGACATTAGCCCCCTTGCCACCACATCAGAAGAGCTATGGGAGTCCTAGAATGGCTGAGGATTTTAGTGGAGTTTTGTTTCTGTCTGAGTCAGCAATGGTCAAAGAGTGTAGTGAAGAGCAACCTATATTAATGCTGCTGTCAAAAGAAGTTCAGGGAGAGGAGTCTAAGGTGATCCCTGCAGAAGTTAAGCCCCTCATTGATCAGTTCAAGGAAGTGTTTCCAGAGGAACTTCCTGATGGCTTACCCCCTTTGAGAGGAATTGAACACCAGATAGACCTTGTGCCAGGGTCTGTACTACCTAATAGACCAGCCTATAGATGTGATCCTAAGGCTACACAAGAGCTGCAGAAGCAAGTTGGAGAATTGATGAGTAAAGGGTTTGTAAGGGAGTCATTAAGTCCATGTGCTGTGCCTGCTTTATTGGTTCCTAAGAAGGATGGGACTTGGAGGATGTGCATAGATAGCAGGGCTATCAACAACATCACAGTCAAGTATAGGTTCCCTATACCTAGGCTTGATGACATGTTGGATGACCTGAGTGGCTCAAGGTTCTTTTCTAAGATTGATTTGAGGCAAGGTTACCATCAATTGAGGATCAGGGAGGGAGATGAGTGGAAGACAGCCTTCAAAACAAAGCATGGCCTTTATGAGTGGTTTGTCATGCCCTTTGGCATGTCAAATGCCCTATGTACCTTCATAAGATTAATGACAGAAGTGCTTAGGCCTTGCCTAGGGAGATTTGTGGTGGTGTACTTTGATGATATCCTCATCTACAGCAAGAGCAAGGATGATCATTTGAGGCATCTTGAGGCTGTGTTTGAAATACTTAAGGAGAGGAAGCTCTTTGGGAAGCTTGACAAATGCACCTTCATGACTGAGGAAGTCAAGTTTCTAGGATATGTGGTGTCTGGTAGAGGCATTTCAGTTGATCAAGACAAGATCATTGCAGTACAGTCTTGGCCTATTCCTAAGAACATTACAGAAGTGAGAGGGTTTGATGGCCTAGCATCCTTCTATAGGAGGTTCATTAAAAACTTTAGCACTATTGCAGCACCCCTCACTGAATGTATGAAGAAAGGAGAGTTCACTTGGACTGAGAATGCCTTGCAGGATTTCAAACACATGAAGAAGCTCTTGTGCAGTGCACCTATCCTCAGGTTGCCAAACTTTGATTGCCTATTTGAGGTTGAGTGTGATGCAAGTGGAGTGGGGATTGGAGCTGTCCTCATCCAAGAGAAGAAACCTGTAGCCTACTTTAGTGAAAAACTAAGTGGTGCCAAGCTGAACTATTCTACATATGATAAAGAGTTATATGCTCTTGTCAGAGCTCTAAGGCATTGGAGTCATTACCTGAAGCCCAAGCCTTTTGTCCTACACTCTGATCATGAGGCATTGAAGTACATAGGAGGTCAACATAAGCTCAGTCACAGGCATGCTAAGTGGGTGGAGTTCCTCCAATCATTCACCTTTTCTAGCAAATACAAAGAGGGCAAACAGAATGTGGTGGTTGATGCATTATCAAGGAGGTACACTCTGCTATCAACTATGGAGCAAAGGGTTCTTGGCTTTGAGTTCATGAAGGACATGTATCAAGAAGATCCAGACTTTGCAGAAGATTAGTTAGCACAGAAAGAGGGAACAAGGACCATTGATTCACCCTACACTCTGCAAAATGGATTCTTGTTCAAAGGAAACAAGCTGTGTGTTCCCAGAGGATCTTATAGGAGTCTATTGATCAAGGAGGTGCATGTGAGTAGCCTTGGAGACACTTTGGGGTTCAGAAGACTGTGGACATACTGCAGGATCAGTTCTACTGGCCTAAGATGATGAGAGAAGTCCAAATAGTACTCAGAAGGTGTGGAGTTTGTCAAAAGGCCAAGAGTTCTTTTCAAGCAAGACCTTACACTCCCCTACCAGTTCCATGTAGGCCTTGGGAAGATGTAAGCATGGATTTCATAGTAGCATTGCCTAGGACAGCAACAGGGAAAGATTCTATCATGGTGGTTGTGGATAGGTTTAGTAAGATGGAACATTTCATTGCTTGTAAGAAGACTGAGGATGATGTGAGTGTAACAGAGCTATACCTTGATGAGGTGGTGAGGTTACATGGAGTCCCTAAGACTATTGTATCTGACAGAGACACAAAGTTTTTGAGACATTTCTGGAGAACATTCTGGAAGTTGCTTAACACTAGGTTGTTGTTTAGTACCACCAATCATCCTCAAAGAAATGGCCAAACTGAGGTGACCAACAAGACCTTAGGAAGGATCTTGAGGTGTATAGTCAGCAAATCCCTCAAGGATTGGGATTTGAAGTTGGCTCATGCAGAGTTCTCTTTCAATAGAGCTCGATCAGCAGCCACATGCCACTCCCCCTTTGAAGTGGTCTATGGTACTAATCCCTTAATGCCTTTGAGTTTGTCTAATGTGTGCAGGTCAGAGATCCACTATGATGCCAAGAAGAGGGTAGAACAAATGCTAAAACTCCAGGAGTCAGTCAGAAAACAAATTGAGAGAACTAATGATCTATACAAGAGAAATGCCAAGGTTCCTAAGGCCAAGAAAGACTTTGCACCAGGAGATTTAGTATGGATCAACCTACAGAAAGAAATGTTCCCTTCCAAGAGAAAGAATAAGCTAGAGCCAAGAGCAGATGGTCCTTTTCAAGTCATAGAAAAGATAGGTCCTAATGCCTACAGAATTCATCTACCAGGAGAGTATGCAGTCCATGGGACATTAAATGTTGGAGATCTTAGTCCCTTCTATGAAGACTCTGAGGGAGAGGAAGACACAGGCTTGAGGTAAAACCCTTTTCAACCTAGGGAGGCTGCAGCAGGAGCTCACCCAAGGAGTCTTGATGATCAAGCCCCAAACAAGACAAACCTGACCCCAAGGACCCCTCAGATGGAAGCTCGAGTTACAAGGTCCAAACAACAAGCTATGACAAGCCAAGATCAAGCCAGGCCAAGCCACAACAGTGACGAAAACAGTACAGGACTCAGCAAGCCATGCCAAGCCCCAACACAACCCACATTATCCACACAAGACAGAAATAGAGCCATTCAGGATCAGGCAGACCAATCAACAAACCCTGCACCTAGGAGGTACACCAGGGCATCCCAACCACTCCCACCATGGCCTACCATCAAGCCAACCCACTAAACTACAAGTTTGCCCAGGACAACCCTTTTTGAAGTCTAGCAAAAACTCATGAAACAGACACCCTAAGCTAGAGTCCAGTGAACCATTAAGGCAGAGAAGGTACAAGGTCAGGTTGTGGTTTCCTTTTGTTTAAGTCCACTTTTCCTCGTCCAAGGCAGGTTTTATCTAAGTCCTAATAAGAGTAGAGAGTCCCAAGAAGGAGCAAAACATCCAGGCAAAGCAACAAGGCAACAAGAACAACAGATTTCCATTTCAGGAAAAACTCCAAAACTGCTTTATTTGCTTTTTGTTTCAGTCTGTTTTTGTGTTTTGTGTCTGAACTTTATAGTTGTTGAGCTCGTCCTATTGTGAGGCTCTTAATTATTGTCAGTAGTAGTAGTTTGAACCCTAAGTTGGCCCTTGGATAATCTGTACATCCAATGGCTCACAAGATATCAGCCTCTCTATATAAGGAGGTCTTGTATGTTTGTTTCATTAGACTTTTATGAATGAATTAACTTTGAGAAATCCCTCAAATCTATCAAACTTGTGCTAAGAGCTGTAGTTTGAAACAAGCCTGATACATCTTCAAGGTGTTTGATCAGTGCCTTGTCTTGTGAGTCAAGTTATATCTGTGCTTTGCTGTGGTTAACTTGCTTGCTGTTGAGTCTAGTCTATGGTGTTTGTGCTTTGATGTAACACTTGAAAACTGTCTCTAAAACCAGCCTTTGAGTCCTTTCTCTTGTGCCTTGCTGTAGAGGAGTGTCTCTAAGTCATATCCCTTGAGTTTTTAGCTAAACAACTCACCCTCTCTAAAACAACACCCACTTGTTACTTGACATTGTTCTCAGTTTGAGTCAATCTAATCATGCTTCCTTAAAACTTGTAAACCTTAGTAGTTTACACTCCAAAAATCACTCCATAGCAATTCATAGTTAACACGTACTCCCTGAGGATCGACACCCTACTTCCCTAATTACATTCCTTATGTTCTTAGCCTAAGTGTGGGTAATTATTTTTGTATCGGACTCGCGACAAGCACGGTCAAATTTTGGCGTCGTAGCCGGGGAGCACGGTTTTGTTTATCTATGCACTGCTGATTTTTGTTTAAAATTCTACCAATTTTTGGTGCAACCGTACCTTTAATCGTCACTAAATTTCGTTTTTGTGTTTTTCTTGTAGGTTGACAAAAATGGTGCTAAAAAAGGAAGATCCAAGGTACTGGGTTTTTGAACTTGCTAGTGGGATCCTAAGGGTCCATATGACTTTGATTGCTCTCATTGAGGGTAACCAATTTAATGGTAAACCAAATGAAAACCCATCACACCATATCCAAATCTTTTGTGAATTGTGTCAAACTTTTATGAGGGAGGGAATCACCCAAAACCAAATTAGAGAAACACTCTTTCCTTTATCACTAAAGGGAGAAGCTAAATGGTGGTTCACCCGTCGTTTAAAGGATGCCACAAAACCAATGGATTGGGAAGAGATCGTCATCGCTTTTCACCGTAGGTTTAAACCGCAAACCACCATGTCAAACCTATCAATTAATTCACAAAAAGAAAGTGGGGAAGGTTCACAAAGTAATGGGGGAGAGCGAAAGAAAAGTCGAGTGGAAACTTTAAATGCTGTTGACACTACCATTTCCTTAACCTGTCCCGTTCAACCAAACGAAACCACCCAAAAATGTACTTTATATCGCCCAAAAGTTTTAAACCCATTTACCTCACTAACAACACCTTGTGAACTTTGTGGTGGAATAGGGCATGTACCTCAACGATGTGGGAACAAACTCACACCATTAAACCCCTTTCACCCACAATTTCGCCAAACTCAACCCACTAATACACCTCATACCATTCCACAATCATCCTTTCAAAATGATCATTGGATAGCAAAAGTAGATGTTAAGTTAAGGGAAGTAATCCAAGCCCAAAATAATATGTACTCATACTTCTTTTCTAGCTTAAACTCACTCAAATCAACCATTTTGTCTCTCCAAAAGAGAGTAGAAGAGTTGACCCCATCGAGTTCTAGCCAAACCACCCAAGAGAGTGAAGAACCGTTGATTGTCACAATCGACATGATTAGTGACAAACCTTGTGATCATCCTCTTGGGAATGGAAAGAGTAAGGAGCCCATCTTTAGGTTACCCCACGAACTTTGCAATAATCCTACACTAGCCAGACCAACCCATGTCCCTACACAAGAGGAGACATCCCGTCTCGAAACTTTGATCATGAAATTGATAAAAGCTCAAGGGAAATTAGAAGAAAGAGTTGTTGAAACAACAAGGGCAAATGACAAAGCTTTCTCAAGGTTGGAAGCAAGGATTGGCAAAACTTCTAGAGAAAAAGAAGCAACCAAAGATTCTCACAAGGAACCTACTCTTGAAGAAGGGAAGGTTATCATTCCTTCCAAACTTAAAGATCCAGGTTGTCTTAACATTTCTTTCACAATGAGTCTTCATAAGGTCAAAAATGCATTGTGTGATTTAGGAGCCGCTATTAGCGTCATGCTTTTTTCCTTCTATCACGACCATTGCCCAATACAAATGAAGATTACTAATACTAGCCTTCAACTAGCCGATGGATCTATGCATACTCCAGCAGGAATTGTGGAAGATGTCCCCATAAGGATTGGATACTTCCTTATTCCCGTCGATTTTTATGTCATATTTTCAAAGAAAGAAAGAGACGACTATATTATATTAGGAAGACCCTTCCTAAATACAGTTGGGGCTTGTATAGATATGCAAGGAGAGAAGATCACCTTTGAATTGGATGGATCAAGTGCCACCTTTGATAGAAAGGGGAATGTATTGAGTGTAGGTGATGGTGACCTCGAAGCATTCAAAGCTTCGGAAGCATATTTAGAATGAGATTGCCATGGATGTTGACAAGGGTAAATGAAAAATTCAAGGACGAATCAAGCTACACGGAGCTCAAATCCCTTCACAAGGCTTAAGGAGGGATAAAAATTCAAAGTCTAGCATGACTTAAAAATACGCTTGTCGGGAGGCAACCCGTCTTTCTCTTTACTTTTTCTTTATGCATTCTTTATTCCACTTATTAGACAATGATTTGGACTATTTTATTTGGACTATCTTTTTGGATTTTGGGTTGTAATAGTTAGGAACAATTATCGTTTTACTTATTATTTACATTTAGAAATGCATGTTTAGTTGATAGTTTTTGGTACTTGGAATTGGAGGACCTATTGAGACAAGAAGGAGCTATCCTTGGCCCATGTTGCCAAGATTACTAAGGTTAGTAAGTATGTTCAAGGACATAGCCAAAAGGTAAGGGCAAGTAGCAAAGGAAAAAAGAAACAAAAATCGGATCAGCCCATTTCCCCGATCGGATTCGTGACTACCCGATCGGGTAAGTTGTCTGCTTCGAGTTCTATTCTATTTTCTTCTATAAAGCCAACACACTACCTTTGCTTGCTGCCATATACCCGTGTTCTTCAACTTTCAAAGCTCAAATTCTCTCAAAATCTTCATTTCTTAGTCTTTTCTTACAAAATTTGTCACAATAGTTCATCCAAGGCAACCTCTAAGCATCATCAAGTAAGTTAATTCTACTTTAGTTACTTCAATGCCTCTATTTTTCAGAAATCCAACATGAACAAACCCTAACCCAAATTTGGGGGTTCTTGATTTTGATTGAAAACTTGTTTAAATTGGATTTTTAATGCTTCTTACATGCTATAGAGTGAATGTTAGCGATTAATTAGTATGCTTACTATGATTTGAATGCTCATATGCCAATTAGGATACTCATCTTTACTATATGCTAAGAACTTATGATTAAGTAGTAGTATGATGCTTGAATTTATGCTTTATACTATGAACTTATGATCTTATTGTGTTAATTTAGCATTAGTACCTTTGAGTAGTGGCCAAACTCATGATTCAAGTGTATTTTGCTCATCTTAGTGACATATTGTTATGCTTAAGAACATCCACTTGTGCTCAAAGATAGCATGATAATGTTTCACTTAGGTAGCTATGCTTGAATTTGTGCTTAGAGCCTAGTATTATTACACTTATGCTATCAAATTGTGTTTATAATGAAGTGATTCTAATACTAGTTTCTTTTAGCAAAATGGCACCTACAATAAGGAGATCGAAAAGGGCAAGAACCACCAATCAAGGAGAAAGTAGTAGAGCCCATGAAGAAGACATAGAAATGCTAGAAGCAAATGATCAAACCGGAAGTCAAGAAGAACAAGGAGCTATGCATGATCCTGACTTTCCGGATGTAGAATTTAGTTCAAACAAGAAATGGCAAAATTGGTGTATTCTTAAGAGCAAAGGTATGAGGGCTACAAAATTCCTCGATGTTTCTTCTTTAAGACATATGAAGCTTTATGAGCATGTTAAGGTGTTATTTAGGGGTCTAGGAATGAATGCTAGCATGAACTTTAGTTATAAGACCTACCCTCAATTAACCCTTGAATTCTTGAGCTCATTTGAGTTACAAAGGTCTAGGAATAGAAACTTTATGCCTCAAGTTCCGTTTAGATTATTCAATGATGATTATAGTATGAACTTAGGAACCTTTGCCGGCCAATTCGGTCTCACCTATGAGGATACTGTTACCTCACCTCCAGAAGGCTTTGACGTTAGCCTAGTTTGAAACACTATTTCTAGTTACCCTGTCTCTCGTTGGGACCATGTCCCACACCAACTCATCCATCATCCCGCCATCAGAATCTGGCAACGATTCATGGGATGGACCTTTTTGGGCCGAGCTAAACCTCATTTGGTGAGACGGGTAGACTTAGATATATTAGGAGGAATCTTGAATGTGAATGGTGAAGAACCATGGTCTATTAGTATTCCTTATTATTTTGCTGTTCAGTTAACTAAAGCTACTAATCCTAAGAACACTGCCATTGTCTATGGAGGTCTTATCACTCACCTTGCTATGCGAGTTTGTGGTTTTAACCAAGCCACCACTGAACTCCAGGGATTGACTACACCTCCTACCGAGATGGGAAATGGGTTGGATTATGATTATTTTGTTCAGCTTAATTGGTTTCGTGTCTCTCACCCCCATATGATCTGGAGGATAGCTGGCCGTGACTCGGTAAAGTTGACCGCTGAGGTAGACCAAATTCCATTACTTAGGCAGCGTCTTCAACTTCAGGAGGGTGAGGCTGTCTTACACCGACCCACTTACTTCCTTCCTGTTGGGGATATTACCCCCAATGACCCCCGTATCCAGATTAGATCCCATCGCCCTGAGGTAGGATCATTCTCTCAGTCGACCCATGCTACGGGCGACGTGACTGCCATGTTTGAAGCCTGAACCTTGCCTGTTAATAGAATTCAGTCCGAACAGCAGCTTGCTTTGCACCCCATTTATGACCACTTTGCTAGGCAAGGTGTGATTAGACCTGAGGGCCCCCACCCGTCTTTTTATACTTCGCCCGAAGGGGGGTATGGTACTGCCTATGATGTAGGTGTGCAGCAGACCGGACCTAATTAGTGTGGAACTGACTATGGCGTCGAGAGTTTTGGAGGGTATAGAGGTGATTTTAGAGATCACCAAGTAGAAGAGTACCAGTCCTTAGGAGCCAGCAACCCAACCGGGATGATTGCTTCTCGTGGTAGTTATTATTTTGCAGATGATACCTACTATACAGATGCTTCTGGATCCGCATCCGAGCCGCCTCCTTCAGAGAGGAGAGGCCGTAGCTGGTGGCCTTTGTGATGAGATGATGAGCTCCCCTTGTTTATACTAGCTTGGGGGAGGCTAGACATTTTGTAAGCTTTTTCTTTCCTTTATTTTTCACATTTTTAGTTCTCTTTTTAGCCCCTTTTCCCATTAGGATTTCATCTTGTTTCTCTATTCTATGTGCTACCAACCGTTTCTCGGTTTGCTTCTGTTATAATTGCATGCACATTGAGGACAACGTGAAGTTTTAGCTTGGGGAAGGATTTGCATTTAGGACTTGAGGGAAAGAAAGATACCTTATTCGAATAGACTCGGATATTTACTACGCATAGAAGCTTCCGTTTCCCAAGTCTCTTCTTCGACATTAGCACATCTCCATAAGATTTTCACTAAATGAACCACCTTACTTCTCAACTTCTTATCCTTGCGATCTAGGATGCGGATCGGCTTCTCTTCAAAGGATAAATTCGGTTCAAGCTCGGGCATTTCCTTTTGAAAGACATGGCTTGGATCACTTACATACTTTCTCAATTTAGAAACATGGAATACATCATGAACCTTAGCCAAATTCGGGGGCAAATCCAACTTGTAAGCAACGGCACCAATCCTTTTCACAATATCAAAGGGTCCAATGTAATTCGGGCTCAATTTACCCTTAACACCAAACCGTTTAACACCCTTCATTGGAGATACTTTCAAGAACACATTATCTCCAACCTCAAATTCTAAAGGCCTTCTTCGGATATCGGCATAAGACTTTTGACGGTCTTGAGCGGCTTTCATTCTATCACGAATGACCTTCACATTATCAACAGTTTCAACAAGAACATCGGGGCCTAAGTCACGAACATCACTCAATTGATTCCAACATATAGGACTCCGACATTTCCTTCCATAAAGAGCTTCATAAGGAGCCATCTTGATCGATGCATGATAACTGTTGTTGTAAGAAAACTCCACCCACGGTAGACTCTTTTCCCAACTAGATTGGAAGTCGAGTGCACAAGCCCTAAGCAAGTCTTCTAAAGTCTGAATAGTCCTCTCGGTCTGACCATCGGTAGCGGCATGAAATGCGGTACTCATCAACAACTTACTACCCATGGCTTCTTGTAAAGCCTTCCAAAATCTCGAACAAAATCTCGGATCTCGGTCGGATATAATCTCCTTAGGAACGCCATGGTATCTAACAATCTCATCGACATATGCCTTTGCTAGTCGATCCAAACTCCAGTTTTCTTTGATTGGAATAAATCTAGCACACTTGGTCAAACGATCAACAACAACCCAAACGGTATCTTTACCTCCAACGGTCCACGGCAAAGCCATAACAAAATCCATAGAAATAGATTCCCACTTCCATAGTGGAATATCCACAGGTTGTAGCAATCCACCGGGCCTCTTGTGTTCAATCTTTACTTGTTGGTAAGTAAGACATCTTCCAACATAAGATACAACATCACCCTTCATGTTCGGCCACCAAAATTGTAGCTTCAAGTCTTTATACATCTTATCACCTCTGGGGTGAATAGAATAAGGGGAAAGGTGAGCTTCATCAAGAACTCGCTTCCTCAAATCAAGAGCATTTGGAACAAATAAACGGCCATGGAAACGAAGAACACCTTCATCATCAAACTTGAAATATTTAGCTTTACCTTCAAGAAGTTTGGCTTGAATAGACTTGTAGGTAAGATCATCAACTTGGCTTTCGCGGATCTCACGGAGAAACACAGGCTCGGCAGTCATAGCACCAACATAAACAAATCCACGCTCCACGAATTCCAAACTCAACTTTCGAAACTCGGCACAAAGATCTTCTGGTAATACCCGCATAGCATTCAAAGCATGAGAAGGTTTCCTACTAAGAGCATCGGCAACAACATTAGCCTTCCCTTCATGGTATAATAACTCAAAATCATAATCATTCACCAATTCCAACCATCTTCTTTGTCTCATATTCAACTCTTTTTGAGTAAATATGTACTTCAAACTCTTGTGATCGGTGAAGATACGACAATGAACTCCAATTAGGTAGTGTCTCCACACTTTCAAGGCAAGAACAACGGCTGCCAATTCCAAATCATGAGTAGGATAGTTCACTTCATGAACTCTCAACTGCCTCGAAGCATACGCCACGACTTTCCTATTTTGCATAAGAACACAACCCAATCCCATGTTAAAAGCATCACAATAAACATCAAAGTCTACTCCATCTTCAGGCAAAGTCAACACCGGAGCGGTAGTTATCCTTTTCTTTAACTCTTGAAACGCTGCTTCACAAGCTTCATTCCATAGGAACTTGGTTTCCTTCTTCAACAACTGGGTCATCGGTCTAGCAAGCTTAGAGAAATCCTTGACAAATCTACAGTAATAACCAGCTAAACCAAGAAAACTTCGAATTACTCTAATATCGGTCGGACTCTTCCAATCCACCACAACTTCAATCTTAGAAGGATCCACCATAACACCTTCTTTAGAAATCACATGCCCAAGAAAGGACACTTTAGGTAACCAAAATTCATACTTGGAGAATTTTGCATACCACTTCTGACGACAAAGAACACCCAAAATAATCCTCAAATGAATAGCATGCTCTTCTTCGGACTTGGAGAAAATAAGAATATCATCAATGAACACCACCACACACTTGTCAAGATACTCACTAAATGTGCGGTTCATTTTATGCATAAAGATAGCGGGAGCATTCGTCAACCCAAATGGCATTACCTTGAACTCATAATGACCATACCTTGTACTAAAAGCGGTCTTCGGAAAATCAACATCTCGAACAGGAATTTGGTGATAACCGGATCTCAAATCAATCTTGGAAAAAGTAGAAGCACCCTTTAGTTGATCAAACAAATCTTCTATTCTCGGCAAAGGATACCTATTCTTAATTGTAATCCGATTCAATTCACGATAATCAATACAAAGCCTCATAGAACCATATTTCTTCTTTACAAAAAGAACGGGAGCACCCCAAGGCGAGGCACTTGGTCGAATAAAACCCTTTTCAATCATATCATCTAGCTGCTTCCTTAATTCTTTCAATTCAGTCGGAGGCATACGATAAGGAGCTTTGGTTATTGGTCCAGAACCAGGTACAAGATCAATAGAGAACTCAACATCACGCTCGGGAAGAATCCCGGGCAAATCTTCAGGAAATACATCAACGAATTCTCGAACAATAGGCAGATCTTCAATACTTGGCAAAGAGGTAGATGAAGAAGTCACAATACACAAGTATGCTTGGTGACCTTTTCTAACCATACTTACCAATTTCATAGCGGAAATCAAAGACACACCTTTTCGGGGATGAGATCCCTTATAGGTTATTCTAACCCCTAAAGGACTCTTTAAATAAATCTTTTGATCACGACACTCGAACCTAGCATGGTACAATGCTAACCAATCGATACCTAGGATTATATCGAACTCTCCTAGAGGAAACTTAAGGAGATTAGCGGGAAAGATAGAACCCGCAATAGATATTGGGACATTAGGATAATGGGTAGAACAAGAGATAATATCTCCGGATGGTAAGGATATGGGAGTATCCTCACTAGATGTAGGCTCGATAGATAACTTATTAGAATAGGTCGATGACACAAAAGACATAGAAGCACCGATATCAAATAGAATAAGACACGGTTGCTCTAAGATTGAGAACATACCCGTAATAATCTCTGGATGAGCATCGGCTTCGGTACGGCTCATGACAAAGATAGAACCCTTAGGTTTAGCAGGAGGAGGAGGGGCCAACTTTCGATCGGGGCAATCCTCATAACGGTGACCACCCTTTTGACAAAAGTAGCAAAGATAAGGTCCGTTGGAACACGGCACACCGAGGTGGTATGGAAGTCTACACCGGTTGCAAAAGCGACCTTGAGCTTGATTTTGAGGAGCATAAAGCTTATGAGCCACATTTGAAGTAGCTCGAGGAATAAAAGGAGTAGGAGCTCTTGTGTTTGCATTGGAAGGAGGATTGAATCTCCTCTTGTTACCAAAAGAATTAGAAGCAGACGGAATAAACGGTCTCTTCCCATAAACATTTGGCCTAGGAGCGTAAGAAGGAGAAGGATTATTCATCAAAGCTTCATCTCCAATAGCTTTCATGGAATTCTTGGCCCACAAAGCATCATCATAAAGATCTCCAAAGGAGGTAGTATTCCTCCTCACTTTACTTTGCAGAACGGCACTCAGCTTGTTGCGATAATAGAAGGCTCGGTCCTCGTCATCTCGGATTAGTCTTGGAGCAAAATGAGCAAGCTTATTGAACTCCGTAGTGAAGTCCTGAGCTGACAAGTTGCCTTGCTTAAAGTCAATGAACTCCTTGAGCCTTTGTTGTTTAAGCTCTTTAGGATAGAATCTACCTTCCACAAGAGCTTTGAAACAAGCCCAGTTGAAGTCCTCTTCAAGTAAAGCGGTGGCACTTGTGATAGCCCACCAATTATCAGCTTCCCTCACAAGGAAGTGCTTTGCGATCCTCACCTTGTCCTCTTCACGGACTTGGTATAGATCGAACTGCTTCTCCATCTCACGGAACCAATCGGATAGCTCCGTAGGGTTCGGTTCTCCACCATATGGTACAATCTTACTTCTAGCTATTTGTCCAGCTACCCAAGCGTAGCCACCTTGATGGTTATCTTCCCTTCGAGGGGGAACCTGGTTAGCATGAGCAAAAGCCGCGTCTTGTTGATTTTTCAACACTTGTGTCAGGGCTTCAAGCATAACGTTCTCAACTAGACGAGGTCTCACCATCTTCATAAGAAACAAAAACAAATTAAGTTACTCCTATCAATTAGCATAAACAAATAGACTACCAAGTAAAATCCTTAACTTCTACCCAACTCTCATTTATTATTTTAAGGTCAAGTAAATTAAATTAGGGTTCACGTGTGTGCGTCGGGAGCG
>JAIUZE010047225.1:0-35109 GCA_022085475.1 Heliosperma pusillum | reverse complement strand
GTCTCTTGCCAAAGGCATTAGGAGCAACATAAGAAGCACGAGCTTCCTCGGCAATCTCCCGGATCGAACTCTCCGCCCAGATGGCATCATTATATATCGAGACAAAGGAAGTGGAACCTCTACTGATCTTCCCCTTTATCTGGGGAGAAAGCTTTCCCAGATAAAAGAAAGCTTTGTCTTCCTCCACCCTAATAAGTCGAGTGGCATAATGAGCCAACTCATTGAACCGGGTAGTAAACTCCTGAACGGATAGTTTTTCTTGCTTGAAATCCATGAACTCTTTCAATTTTTGTTGTGGTCTCAACTCATCGGGGTGAAACCTCGCTTCCAAGAGCTCACGGAAACGAGCCCACCCAAAATTAGGCTCCAACTTCGCGGTAGGACCAGAAAGAGTCCACCACTGATCCGCTTCCTTCTCTAAGAAGTGAGAAGCAAGACGAACCTTATCCTCTTCAAGGACATAATAAAGAGAAAAACTCTTTTCCATTTCTCGTAACCACACAGAAAGCTTAACGGGATCAACTTCGCCATCGTAGGTTTTGGCTTGGCTCATCGATAGCTGTGAAGCAACCCACGTATAACTCCCGTGTCTCTCACGATCGGGAATAGGATTAGGAATCTGATTTGCTTGCTGGTTTTGCTGGTTTTGCTGGTTTTGGATAATAACGGTAAGAGCTGCTAAGATAGTGTTGTCAATCCTCGGAGGCATCTTGCAAAATAAAAACACAGATTAGTACTTATCATTTAGCAAGAACAAAGAGAACTACAACTAAATCCTAATCTAACCATCTTACCCTTCTATCTCACGGTTATTATTTCTTAAGGCTCAAGTATTAGTTATGCAAGGGTACACAAACGTGCGTCGGGAGCAAAATAGCTCTGATACCAACTGTGACACCCTCAAATTTGCGGAAAGAAAAAAAAATTATTTAATACATAAAAGAAATACGAGAATACAATACGAAGGTGTCATAACATAAAAAAGGTCATTACAAAACGAAAATACTATTATACAAAATAAATCTACAAGACGGGAGACATATCTCCCGTATAAATACGGAAATAAAAGTGTGTACAATAATATACAAACTATGAACCGAATATAGGTCCAAGGTAAATACTTCGCTCGCTAGCTCGTCCATGTACCCAAATATGCAACACCACCTGTTCGACCGCATTAAATATAAACACGGAAGCCACAGTCAGTGGGGAGTAACTCCGAGTTCTCCCAGCCACGAAATGTCGAGTTTAATGAAACATGAAAAACATAAAAGCAATGTATATAGAAAATACAAAACCTTAACATATATGATATGGTTTTCATGTTATGAAACAGTTAAATAACATATAACCTATCATATGAAAGCTATCATGTGAATCCGATAATAAAATATAACTCGAGGTAGGGAAGCTGGTATGCTGGCTCAGCGGTTACCATGTAACATGGCCCTGATACACTCAAACCCTAATCAACACGTAATCATGTGAATCAGTTAACAAGCGGTAATCCAAACTCTATCAATCCTAGCCGGCTTGCATCTCACCTTCTAGAACTCATAGAATCATACAAACATGAAAGACCAATACTTCTACAAACAGGCATAAGTTCTTAGAACCGGCAATAGTCGACTTCTGTAACTCGAGGCTATACCACAAGGTAGGAAAACATCCTAGTCCTAGACTGATCAGACCTAGCAACAACAGCTATTCCGCTCCCCGTCCCATGACATAACCGTCTATGAGAAACTCTACTAGGCGACCCCCTAAGCAGAGATGGCTAGTACTTAAGCTGGCTCCAGTCCCAAAACGGATCAGGCAGCCATGCCCCGACTTGGAGATAAGCCCCCCAGGCCGTGACACAAAATCTATCAAGCTGTGAACTCCATATGCTCGTTAAAGATAGTACGGCCTATCTATGTCATGGTCCAAGATACTCATTTAGAATTAGAATGGTCAAGACGCCATATACTCATAATTCTCTATGGGTACTTAGTCAACACGACACCAACCATATAATCAAACAGTCACGGGAAAAACATCCTATCATGTGACTAATTGCAGATAAATAATAATCAATATCATATCGCCTCATATCTACTAAGGCTAATTCAATAATTAAATACAACCTTACTTGAAGACAAATCCCCGACCCGAGTCCCGCGACGGGTCATCAGTCAAATCGGGGCTGACTAAATCTTAGTTTGACCAAACCCGTTGGATCAAACCGGCTAGAAACAGAGTCTTTATCACATAGACATAAAATCAACATATTCATTACATGTTATTTTAATAAAACTTCTAACATGTGAATTAGATTATATTATACCCAAAACCCCGTTTGACTTAAAGGATATCAAATTAAACTACGATCTCGTATTTATAATTTCTAACATGTGAGAAATAATAATTTATGAAAAACCTTTTTAATTAAATATTTTACTTATTAACATTTCCCACTTGCTAAATATTACAAAACACGATAAAATGGCAATAACTCAAAAACCGTCACAAGACCAAGGGAGGGACCCACGGCCTGATTTAGGCCGGACCTAACATGGGCCTGGACTGGGCCCACGGGCTGATTTGGCTAATTTGGGCTGTTTTCATTAAAAATTCTAAAACCGTTTCCTAATATTTTCCCGCATGCTTAACATATTTAAAACCCGTCAAAACAACAACCAAACAATCAAACATCGACACCACACCAACGGACCAAATCCGGACCAATCCAGACCGGACCAGGACCGGCCTGAACCGGCCTGAACCGGGCCTGAACCGGCCGGTTTGGGCTGGTTTTTCAGCCTTTCTCCACGGTTCCAACCACCAACAACACCAAATAAATTCCAACATGTTTTTAATTCACAAACAACCATTTTAACAATCATCCATACAAAAATCATGATTATAATTAAATCATTCAAATATGTCAAAAAGACTAAACATGTCATAAATTCATACAACATAATAAAAATGACTACTTATCATGTTACTACCAAAAATCCATAAATAACACTAACATGAACAACAACAAAAGATGAACCAAAAGCAAAAGAAACAAAGGCTATGTAACATTAAATCGTCGAGTAACTCGGAATCGTTACCTTAGCTAGCAAAACCAATTAGCACCAAAAAAATAAGAAGTATAAACCCGTCTACTAATCTTCACCCAAAATATACGAGTCACCAAACTCGTCTTCAAAATCTTCCCCTTATAAGAAATGACAAGAAAAACATTATTAGAATTTAAACTTGATTTGCCATAATTAAATGTTGAAAACGATTTTGTCGGATTTGAAATTAAACCGTACTTGAAGATGGAGAGCGAAGAGGAGATTCTAGAAATATAAGTTAGGACGGATTTAATTAAGAAATGAAGGTTTTATGATGATTTTGCTCAAGAACGACGAAGAACGGATGAAGAACGACGAAGAACGCTCAAGAACGATTAAAGAAAGTGTTATTTATATCTTAATTTGATTTATTGTAAAATGAAAAGTTGTTGGTGAGTAATGTTGGGTGGGAGTGCCGTGTAATATAGAGGAAATAATGAGTCGGGTTTTGAAATTGTTGTTACGGAATTGACTCGGGTTTTATTATTATAATAAGATAATTAATTAAATATTAAGTTAATTAAAGTAAATATCTAGATATTATGTTATATTAATGAAAAGAAATGAAAATATCTAGCCCTATTAGAGGAAGAGGAGCCGTGTGGAAGGATAGGAATCGGATCTGTTTTTCGAGCGATTTGCGTAATTTCAGTTGACGGATCGATAAAGTAACAAATATCTAAGATATTTGTATTAGTTTAATCGAAACAATTAAAATATCTCAAGTGAGTGGAAAACGATGACATGGGCGGGTGACTCATGCCAAAGTCGAGTTTCGGGTTTGTTTTGGGATTTACGATGAGTCGGGAATAGTTAAATGATTCCCGGGTTTAAACCGTAAAACCTTATTATAAATTCCGAATAAATTCAAAATAATTTTATTAAATTATCATAAATCCTAATAAATCTAAATAAAAATAAATTAAAAATATTATTTTTTTAAATAAAATTTCGGTCTTCAAAATTACAAGGCTAGTCGGGAAAGTCAACGAAAGTCAAAGTCGACTTAAAAGTCAAGAAAAGTCAAAGATGACTAAAAAGTCAAGAAAAGTTTATGACGACTTAAAAGTCAAGAAAAGTCAATGACGACTTTAAAAAGTCAAGAAAAGTCAAAGACGACTTAAAAGTCAAGAAAAGTCAAAGATGACTAAAAACGGGATTTTCATGAAATCTCTCAGAAATTCCAAATACGAACTCGGAATTTCAAAATATGACTCGTAACAATAAATTCTATTTTAAAACTCAAGTTTTGCTGAAAAGTATCCTTACGAAATTTTACTAGAAAAATTGGGTACTTCTCGGGTTGTTACAGTAATGATAGTTAACGATTTCTGGCCAAAATCATTGACTAAAATGGAATTCTTTTCCAAAGTAGAAATACGTGAATTGAATAGACAAAGCATGACATGGTAGATTAAGACCTAGTAAATTGCCTAAAAGCCTGCTAGACCATCTGATCTATGATTGTAATGAACACATCATTCTTACGAACTCACAATGAATTATTTGCATGTTCCAAATCCAATTTCATCAATATGTCAATCTACATGTGTGAACCTACTTCCCTAGATTCTTTTCATCATTGTTAATCCATCACCTGCTTTATTTTTTTCATTTTGATTTGCTTTCATTTTGTTTTCATTTATGCTTTTTATTAGTTTAGAAATCAAAACCCCAAAACCCAGCTACTCGTTAGATAATATTTAATTGCAAGACATTTCACATCCTATAGGAAACACCATCTCCCTGAGGATCGACCCCTACTTCCCTAATTACATTAATTTGTTATTAGCCTAGTCTGGGTAATTATCTTTGACCAGGGCTCTCGACAGGCTCGATCAAATTTTGGCGCCGCTGCCGGGGAGCACGGTTTAGTTTTCCTATTTTTGTGATTTTTCTTGCAATTAGTTTTGTCTAGTCTTTAGGAATCCAAATTCCTTTAGATCTCTCTTGATTTCTCGTCTTAGTTTTTCCATCTTATGCCCAGATCTTCTAGACTAAGGACCCCTATCTCATTAGATCCCGACCTAGAAAGACCTCTGCGTAGGAGACAAGAACTCTTTAGCGAAATCTCAAAAGCTTCAGATACTTCAAGTTTAGACTGTATTCGTGAAAATTACTCGGATACCCTATCTAACCTTGAAGGAGAAGAAGATCCATTCTCATCTCTCTTCACAAAAACCACCCAACCTTCAATTAGCATTCCATCTTCACCTTCACATTAGGAAATGGTTCGACTTTCAGACCATTCCAAACCCACCGCAGAAACACTTCCAAGGGGTATTGCTACACCCCAAATCACAGCCAGAAACTTCGAAATAAAACCTGCTTTCATTAACCTTATAGAAAGAAGTCAATTCAGTGGCAATGCCACAGAAGATCCCAACCTTCACATTCAAAACTTCTGTGACTATTGCTCCACTATTAGACAAACTGGAGTCACCCAAGGGCAGATTAGAGAGATGCTCTTCTCATTCTCTTTGAGGCGTAAGGCAAAGTCGTGGATACATAGCCTCGATAAGGTTACATTAGGGATCACCGATTGGGATAGTTTAGCTCTTGCCTTCTACCAAAAGTACTTTCCTCCAGAAAAGACCGCTTTGTTGAGAAGTCAAATCACTGGTTTCCGACAAGGAGGTGATGAGAGCCTATATGAAGCTTGGGAGAGGTACAAGGACTTGCAAAGGGAGTGTCCTCATCATGGGTTAGATCCATGGCTCCTTGCCATCACATTCTATAATGGGTGTTATATAGAGTCCCGTCGTATCCTGGATTCCGCTAACAATGGAAGATTTGATCAAATTAATGTTGAAATTGATCACACTACCATTGAATCCATGGCAATTCACGATTCTCAATATGGAAATTCCCGCTCCATACCATTGAAATCTAAGCAAGAGGACCCCACTTTGGCACTTTTACAAGCTCAAGTAGCCCTTCTCACACAAAAGCTAGAACAATTTCAATCCTCTACATTTCAACAAAGTGACAATAGTGTAAGTAAACTTGAAGCCATGATGCTGCAATTGGCTCAAAGGCAACACACCATAATAGCTCAATTCCAATAGAGCGATCAAGTTAAGGATGCCGCCATCAAATGTTGGAAGCTAAAATTTCCCAATATGCCTCTTCTAATACCCACGAAAAGCAAGGGCAACTGCCTTCAACATGTTTCCAACCTCACGAAACTGTAAATGCCATTTCCTCGAGAAGTGGTAAGCATTATGATGGGCCTTCCACTGCTATGGATGAGGAGGTGGTAGCAAAAGGGGCTAAGCTTGGAGGAGGTGTCAAGAAGAAAGCTAATGATGAGCCCGTGGTTGTTGATGTTGAAGATGAGGTGCCTATGTCAAAGAGGAAAGAGCCCGAGATTCCTATTGAGATCAAAGTCCCATTTCCCCAAAGATTAGCCAAGCACAAGGAGGAGGCAAAGTATGGTAAGTTCCTTGACGTCGACAAGAATTTAAAGGTAACAGTCCCTTTCATTGAATTGCTTTCCCAAGTTCCTTCTTATTCTAAGTTTATGAAGGAAGTCCTAAAAAAGAAGAGATCCTTCAATGAGATTAAGACCGTAGCATTCACTGAAGAGTGTAGTGCTTTCTTGCAAAATAGGTCTCCACCAAAACTTAAGGACCCTGGTATTTACTCCATCCCTTGCACTATAGGCACGTATACCATTGATAAGGCCCTTTGCGACCTAGGTGCTAGTGTAAGTGTCATGCCCTTTTCGATGTTTGAAAAACTTAACATGGGTGCTTTGAAATGCACTAATATTACTTTGCAAATGGCGGACCGTTCTCTAAAACAACCTATGGGTGTTTTAGAAGATGTTCCCGTCAAAGTTGGTAAGTTTTTCATTCCCGTTGACTTTCTAGTCCTTGACATGGCCGAGGACTCTAAAATTCCAATCATTTTGGGAAGACCCTTTTTGCACACCGCTGGTGCAGTTTTTGATGTCAAGAATGGGAAGTTGACATTAGAGATAGGAGATGACAAGGTGACATTTAGTAAAAATTCCACCGTTAGGAGTCCCGTGGTAGAAGAGCCTTGTTATGTGCTTGATGTTGATGACTCTTCTATTGTTTCTTCTGTGCCTCGATCCTTACTGACAGATCCGTTGGAGGCACATGTTAGTGTTGGTTCTCTTGCAGGTGAGTATACTAAAAGCACTACTGCTAAAAGTGCTAGAAGGAGCTATTACCGAAAAAGCTTGGCATGGATGGAGAATGTAAGGAACGCTATGATGATGAGCTCGGATGATAGTGAGCTTAGAGATAAAGGATGATCAAAGAAAGAAATGGAGTCTAGCAAGACTTTTAAATTGCGCTTCTCGGGAGGCAACCCGTGTTCCTTTTCTTTTTGCATTTTTATTTTTGTATTCCCTTTTTCGTTGTTAGGATTTATTTTGCAGATGAAAGAGTTTTTGAAGAAAATCTATAAAGACCTTCCTTGTCAAGTCCAAAAGACTAGCTTGGGGGAGTCCGCGATGACTAGTAAGCTTCATTCTTCTTTCATTTTTCCTTTTTCCCCCTTTTCCCCATTAAGCATCTCATTGCATATTTTGTCTTTGTGCTCACATTGAGGACAATGTGATGTTTAGCTTGGGGGAGGGATTGCATTTTCCCATTTTGCATTTTAGTTGATCATTTTTTCAAATTTTTGAATAAGAGAAAAATTTTAAATTTTTTTGAACATCATTGAATGCTTTTATGCTTTGCTTGCTTGTTTACTATGCTTTCATGTTACATTTCCCAATCTTAGAGCTTTCAAAAGCATAATGATTCAACATTTATTGAATTGTGCATACATGGGGAAGTCTTGTACACAGTAGGCATGGAATGAATCTATAGATGAGTACGCTTGATCTTGACATTTGGCAAGTTACATATATTGTAAGGTAGAACCTCCTTAGGCTGGTACATCTATACCCAGTCTCATCTAGGTGTGTGTAGTTCTCCTTGTGATGTGTGTCATGTCAAAACGCATAAGTATGGTTCTCATTTCATTCCTATAAGCATTGCATTCATGATTCACTAAGATTTGAAGCCTTTTTCACTTTGAATTACACCTCAAATTAGCCCCTTCATACAAATGCTTCACAAAATAATAGATACATATAAAAACTGCCTACCCTGTTAAGCTAGTAGCTAGACTATGGTGTATGGGTGCTCTTTTGAGAATATTTTGTTCCTTGATGTCAAAGTGAATTTGGGAGAACGAAAATGTTCAAGAAGTGATGTTATGTTCAAAAGAAAAAAGAAAAAAGAAAAAAAAAAGAAAAAAGAAAAAAGAAAAAAGAAAAAAAAAAGAAAAAAAAAGGGAGAAATAAAAGAAGAAGTTATGAGTATCTCCTCAAAATGTCAATTCAATGTTTAGAAGGAGTTCACTCTTGTGTTTCGTGTGTTATAAGCCAATCCGTTCCTTCTGTCTTTGTTATTCGTCTTTTGGGAATTAATCGAAAGTTTGGATTGAGTATTCATTTATCATTGGTCAGTTGCTAGCTCATTCTAACCTTCACATAACCATAACTGTTTGTCCACCTTTCACCCATTTCCCAAAGCCTTCTTCTTATTTTTTCAGCTTCTTTTCTATGTGCATTGTGATCTTTGACTTGTGTTTTGAATTGTTTACCATATTAGACTGCGGACACATTTTCATGAGTCGTAGATAGGTGAGTGTCTCAAAAACATTTAGATATAAAGAAATCACCTTTTACATACAATGAGTGTTCGAGTGTGCCGTGAGAGTCCATTTGTCAAAAGATCATGCAAGAGCCAAAAATTCTGTAGTGAAATCCTTTGTGCTGCGCCGTTATGTAAATCGCAGCCATGTTTATGTATCATTCTTGCCCACGTTGTTTTTGGGTTATGATTCATTATATTTCCAAAAGCTTTATGTTGAGATTTGTTTCTTGATGGCGTAGTAGCCAATGCACGCAACCCTTGTCCTAGTTATGTTTGTTGTGCTTGCTTGAGGACAAGCAAGGGTTTAGCTTGGGGGAGTTTGATAAGTGAATATTTGTATGATTTTAATCCCCAATTTAGCTCGGTTTTGTATGTCATTTGTGCTTTGTTAAGCCATTTTTAGAGCTAATATCGTCTTCTAGGCGAATTCCATGTTTTAACCTGTTTTGCAGGGAAAGTGACGTTTCTACGCCCTTTTTCTATATTTCCGAGCATTTGCATAGAACCCGACGATTTGAGAAGCGAGCTTGACCAAGTCAAAGGCACTCCAAGAAGGTTCACTAATTCAAAAGAAAGAAGAAGCAAAGACGATTTCGCAGCTGTCAAAAGATCGATCAGTTAGGCGAAGAAATCATCATTTTACATCAAAAACTATCAACAAACCCGACTCAAAAGGTCAAGGGGGATAATGAAAGTCAAGTCATAGGCCAAGGGAGATGAAACGAAATTCAAAGCACCCAGATTACAACTTATCCGATCGGGTAAGTAACATACCCGATCGGGGAAGTTTGCTGATCCGAGCTTTTGCTTCGAATTCCTTTATTTTGTCCTATATGTTCAATGCATGACCCCTTCCCCACGAAACCCTACTGCTATAAAAGGATTCCTTAGCCACCACATCTCAACAACAACTTCACACTTCTCTTCTTACATTTCTCTTTAGGTTAGAAACCTTAGATTAGGAGGAGAGAAACCTAGCCTCTCTTCTCTTGTCTAGATCATTTTCTTCTTCCTTTTTGTCCTTAGTTTCTTAGTTTATTTATGTCTTTTCTACATCAAATCCTTAGCCTAGATCAATAAGAATTTCATCCTTGTAATCTACTTTTGTGGTTCAAGTATTGTAATTTTTGGTCGACTATTCTATGCAAGGAATTTTTATTACGGTTGTTTACATTTCATCATTGTCGTTATTGATCCTCATCTAGGTATTCCTATTTTATCTTTTGTTTAAAGTCTTTATGTTTCTTATTTGATTGTTATTTTCTTTACATGTTATTTTAGATTCAATTTCAATATCGTTGTAATCATTTCATTTCCCTAGATTGTCAATATAGTGTCGTTATTATCGCCATATAAAGAGTCTTGAAATATTGTCAAAACCAAATAAACATGTCTATCCTACTTTTCATTATTAACATCATCTTAGATTTAAACATCGCCATGAGTGAGTTGTCGTTTTTCTAGGGTGTAGGGTAGCCATGTAGGTTGATTAAAAGATGATAATTGGATAAAAGAAATTGTGCTTTTAAAACGTTGTGTCTATGCATGTTTGGATTGTAATGATAGTTAACGATTTCTGGCCAAAATCATTGACTAAAACGGAATTCTTTTCTAAAGTAGAAATACGTGAATTGAATAGACAAAGCATGACATGGTAGATTAAGACCTCGTAAATTGCCTAAAAGCCTGCTAGACCATCTGATCTATGATTGTAATGAACACATCATTCTTACGAACTCACAATGAATTATTTGCATGTTCCAAATCCAATTTCATCAATATGTCAATCTACATGTGTGAACCTACTTCCCTAGATTCTTTTCATCATTGTTAATCCATCACCTGCTTTATTTTTTAAATTTTGATTTGCTTTTATTTTGTTTTCATTTATGCTTTTTATTAGTTTAGAAATCAAAACCCCAAAACCCAGATACTCGTTAGATAAGATTTAATTGCAAGACATTTCACATCCTATAGGAAACACCATCTCCTTGAGGATCGACCCCTACTTCCCTAATTACATTAATTTGTTATTAGCCTAGTCTGGGTAGTTATCTTTGACCAGGGCTTGCGACCGGCTCGATCACCTTGCCTTTTCCTACATTTTGCACCTTCTTTCCCTTGCCCGGGGTTTTGAAGTTAATCCCTTTCTGTATCACCAGGACATCATTCTTCGCTTTTGGGGCCACCTTAATTTCCTGATCTATCGTCTTGAGCATCCCATGCAACTCAAGCAGAGTTTTCTCCATACCATGCATGTTGAAATTCAGCCTAAAGTTGTTGAACCCATCATTAAGCGACATGAGAATGATATCAGTAGCCAAGTCTTGACTATATGGAAATCTCAAATGCTTCATATCATCAAAATGATTAATCATATTGAGGAAATGAGGGCCAACTGGCTTGCCTCACTCCACCTTACAAGATAACAAGGCTTGATTGGTCTCATACCGCTCAAACCTAGCCAAATCTTGAAACATACTCTTCAGCTCCTGATCATGTCATAGGCTCCCATGTTCTCAAACCACTTTTGCGGGTCTGCTATCATGGAGCCTAACATGATGTAAGATACTTGTAGATCATCATCATTATATTGATCCAAAAAATCTTCCTCCTCCTGAGGAGCTGAAGGGAGAGGGGCTTTGCCCATAGGGGAATCAAGGACGTAGTTCTTCTTTTCCATTTTGAGAACAATTCTCAAGTTGCGGAACCAATCCAGGAAATTGGTACCGTTAAATTTCTTCTTCTCAAGGAGATATCTCAAATTTAAAGTGGGTGTTGATGATTTTGACATGCTACAAAAAAAATAATAAACCAAAATAAAATATGATTCATCAAATATTCAATAATTGAACATTTTAAATCATTGACATTTATAATCCTCTGATTATAGTGTTTACTCTCTAGGATATATAAATGATTCCAAGATCTCATTTGCATTAATACCAAGCAAGCTTTGGCTTGATAAACTTGGTATTTAATCATTTGGGTAAAACATCCAATGGTTAATTGTACCATACAACTCTTGGTTTAAAAGGTGATACCTCTATATCACTATCTTTCATGTGCCCTAAGATCCAAAACCCTTTTGATAATCTTATTGAATTTAACCTAACTTACATGTAAATTTCCTAAATTCACCCTACTATCCTACGATTAAGGAAAATGACTCGCTTTGCCGAGACCATTTCCAATGATCTATGACGTTGTGGGTGTTTGTTCAAGGTTTGATCATTTATAATTCAAAATTTTGTGATAATCATTAACATGCTTGTTCATTTAACAATCATAAGATGTGAAAATAAACAACAAGCAAATAAAATAAAATAAATTTAAAACATGAAAGCATAAATGTGGTCTCGCTTGTATGCCTTAGTTAGTAAGAAACACTATAGAATATACAAATAATAACATGTATGCCTTAATTAGTTTTACATGTAAATGATAAATAAATTTAGAATAAGACGGTCTCGCCTTTAAAGCGGTTCTTTTTCTGTAAGAAACAAACCATTGCTTTCAAGATTGGTTTTTATACATATGAAATGTCATACTTGTTTGAAATGTCCTACAATAATACAATTTAAATGCGAAAAATTGTCAGTTAAATTTAGGTGGTTATAATGTCTTGCTAAATACCAATTATAATATGTAAATTACTGTGTTAACTTTCTAATATATTAAACTGATCCGATTGGGTCACACAAGTTAGTATTGATTAAGACGGGTGCGATTTTTATATGAACCAACTTATTATTATGTGTGACATAATTAATAAGTCGAACCTAGAGCAATTGAAATGATACTACCCTTAGCATAGGTCGAACAAGAAAACCAAACGCGCCTCGCGTCAACGCATGTGCCGCTCATGCGACACGGAATAAAACCAGCCCCTGGCTAGTCCATTTTAATGTCACTATGCACTTGCATTTTGACATTTGGATAATCCTCATGTCATCAAATAAATTTAATTGTACTTCTTTTGGGAGTAAGCAAGGCACACCCCACCTCTTTTCTTAGTTCATTACAAGCTCTTACTTCGAATAATTATTCTTTTACATTTTTGAACTACGTGCAGGGTTTGATTCCATTTTTTTCTAATGAATACGTAGGCCATTCTTCACAGGATTCAACCCGTCATTATCTTAAAATGTAAATAGAAGGACATTTGCATTTGCATTTGAAATTCGACCAGAATAATAAAAGAAGATCACATCAGTTTTTTTAACTAAAATTGATCTCTTATTCATTATTCCATTATTATTAATAATACGCTACATACAAAAAATGCTGAAATAAAAGCGAGGCTAGGATTCTAAAAACCCCGCCATTTATTACAACTCAAAACAAAATTAATAATACTAAATAATAAAACGTGACTAAGGCTATTCTTCCATCTTCCCCTTGCCTTTATCACCCTTGCCAACCTTCTTGTCTCGACCACGAGCCGGGCGTTCTTGCGCTATCTCATATCTAATCACCAATGGTGTAACACCCGCAAATGTACCCTATTTTATTTTAAAAATATTATACGGATACTAGTTAGCGTAATTTTAGATTTAGTTTAGAACTTAGTTTCCCGTGTCTAATTTAGCAAATCCGAGTTCGTATTCGGACTCTACTCGAAACTCCGTGTGGGTTACGCCTTAAGCCGCTTTTGGGCTTTTTCCACCATATTTCTCCACTCACCTTATAACCCAAACTCCCTCATCTTTTTCCACTCACCTTCTTCCTCACCAAGTAACCAAAACCCTAAACCCCATTTTTGATCAAACTCAAACTCCTCACTACTCATGCATTACTCACCAAATCCTTTAATTTTCATCATAATCTTCCCCTCTTATCGTCCTCTACCTTTTGTGGTAATAAAATTACCGTCTTTCTCATTTTCAATTTATCCGGATTTCTCAAAGGTGAATTATATTCATCTTTTGTTGTCTTTTTGTAGGTGGAGACCTTCAAGACCCCGACAAAGATTACTACCTTGTGGAGGAGGACCTAAACGACGATTGAAGACGCACAAAGGTAACGGTGAAGGGTTACTCGATATCAATACGTGTTTTAATGCTTTAATTGATGTTTACTAAATGTCTAGTGACAATTATTAGGCATTTAATGTGTTTTGATATTAGTGAATATGGTTAGTATTAGATGAGTATTGTTAGAATTTATGTTGGTTAATGATTGTTGATAGTTGATGATAGTTGTTGATAGTTGTTGATGATTATTGATGATTATTGGTGAAGTATGGTGATTTTCGTGCATGTGTAGTCCCAGCCAGCCGACCGGCGTCAGGCGGCTGGGAGTGTGGCTGATGTGAAAATGGTGTTTCGAAGTATTTTGGTATTATGTAAGTCTCAGCCGGCCGACCGGCTGCCGGTCAGCCGACCGGCTGAGACACCCCCTTATCTTTCCTCTTTTTCTCAAATGATATGTGGTCCCAGCCGGCTTCCGGTCCCCCTGACCGGCTGCGACATCCCTAATTTTTTATGGTTATCGATTGTTGCTGAAGTGCCAGCCGGGTAGCCGGCGGCCGGTCACCTTGGCCGGCTGGCACAACCTGAATTCTTCTTCTACTTCTTTCCTTATGCTCTCATTTATAATAGTTTGTACGGTTCATTTGTCGTATAAATTTACGTAAAAGCTTTAAATATTCATGTTTAGAATATATGATATCCCACTCGCTTAGATCGCATGTTTCGTGACGCTTTTTATATGTTCCCCTTTGAGTCGGTTTTACATATTTTTTGATTTGAGCACTAATTGTTAAGTGCTATGAACTCTCATTCCCCGGCTATACCTCCTTGCTCGTTAGACTGGAATGTCGGAACGAGGAGATGTATCCTTAATGCTTGTATGCATGTTTTTTGCGGGGATATGACGACGTTGTTGGGAGGCAAACGCAATGCGTTGATCGACTCGGCCGTCAAATGTCGTATCCTTGCATGGTGGTGTCATTGCATGTAGCGTACCGCTTGATTATGATTCTTGTGCTCATTCCGCCTCTTTCGTGAAGTTTGACCGAATTTGGGATATTCGGTTTCTGTGTTTGACCAAGTCTTGGATTCGAAATGTGTATCGCATGTCGAATCGGAACATGTTTATTCCGAGAGTCTAGCCAGGTTTAGACTAGAACCGGATTATTATCGTCGTCCTACCGGGAGGAAATGAGTCTACATATACGAAATGTTTATCGTGTATAGTTCAGGGAAATGTTTATCCCGTGGACGTGTATTGATCATACTTACTATGTACATGGTGCTAGTGCGTGTCATTAACCGTGAGAGATAATGTTACCATATTCGTATGTTTGGAAGGATGTTTATATGTTGATCATTTGTGACCGTTGGATGACTTGGCGTGGTTTAAATGTCGAGTCTCCATCTTATCAAGTATATGCCACTAATGGTGAGATGTAAGCCCTAGTGAGTATATAGTTGCCTAAGGGTGTCTTCCCCGAGTATGTCTATAATCGGATGTTTACAGTTTTGTACTTCATGCGCCTATATCTTAATACATTGAAATACTTATTTATACTTCTCGTAATTCACATGTATATATATATATATATATGCTTCTACTTGTTTATTACCGTTTAAGTATGTTATTTATGATATGGCTGGGAGAACCCGGAGTTACTCCCCACTGACTGTGGCGTTCAAGTTTTCATGAATGAACAGGTTGCTTGGATGGATTTTTCTTGTTATTGGGTTCGGGTGTGACCTAGCGAGCGTTGGCCTCGGCGATTCACCCATAGACGTTCTTAACTAGTTTGCTAAACAACTTTGATGTTTGATAACATTTTGAGAGACTACGTCTCTTTGTAGTATATTATACTTTAGCTTGTAATTATTTGACATTCCTCGTACTCTTCTTTTGGCATGTAAAAAGTTTTAAAAATATCGTATCTTCCGCTATATAAATTTCATGCTTGTTATGTTTTATTTCCGCTATCGCGAGAGTTGTCATAAATGGTCTTTCTCGCGGTCTAGCCTTACCATTCCTATCCATCACCATCTTCACGACAGGAGTAGTTCTCGTTTTCTTCGCTGGATGAACAACTAGGAACTCGGCTTCTTCTTCCCCTTCCGTGAGATACTTCTCTTTCTCTTTGGCTGTCTTGCGGATTTTATAGTCTATAGGCTCGTGTTTCCTCAGTTTCTCACGGTCCTCGGGAGTATTAGCCTTTCTCCACTGTAAGTATGAGCGAGATACCCATAACGAGCCAACTGGAACAGGTACATACCACATATTCCTCTGAACCCATCTAGTGGCATATTCCTGACAAGACCCTATATTATGAGCCAAGGCATTTTGGGGAACGGTATCAAGCCTCGAAATTTTCTATTTAAGGCCCACTTGCCTCAACAGTCTTTCCGGAAATATACATACCATGAATTCTAAGCCAGGAAGATGAACTGAACGAGTAGGATCCAAAGATTATGCCCCAGTGACTGACCTGAGATGCCACCATGGCACGACCCATCGAATCAAGGGACTGCCTTCACTCTTCAATATATTTTCCCAATAATCGCATACCCAAAAAAAGTCCACCATATAGTGCCTAGTTCTCATAGTAATTGATCGAGCACGGTATCCCGACACATTAATTGGGGGCTCAATCAATCGCAATCGTTCCATCAGCCATATCTGCAGCAAGGAAAAACAATAAGTCTCCGAAACAAAAAAAACGGAAAAGACGAAAAACAAAAAAAAAGAAAACAAAAAATACAAAAAGAGACAAAAAAGCCAAAAAGAGAAAAAAAGAAAGAGTTCTCACCTGCAAGATAATGGCACTGCCCAAGTATGGAAATTCTTGATTCGCCTTCCTATTATCTAGGCCAAGAATGATCTCTCCTAGACAAAGGCACGTGGGGCTCTTGTGCAGCTCCATTTATTCTACCAGATTTAAGAAAAGAGGGTCCCCTCTCATCTCTTTATCAACATGGCCTTACAAGATATAGCAATGCAAAAGGCAGAATCTAAAGGCTCTGCGCCTCACAGCATAGGATATAGTAGGGTCCCCCCTATTTATGAATCGATTAACAAAATCGTCCATACGAACGCCTTTCGAGGTAACCTAACGGTCTACCTCAGCCTTGGTCAACCCAACAAGGTCCCTAAATTTATTCTTATACCCTTGGAAGTTAAGGGGTATAGTTGGTGCATCTTCAGGATCCCACCCTCCAATGGCAGTTATTTCCTCAGGAAAGGGACAAATATCGCCTCTAGGAAAGGCGAAAACATGCAAATTTGGGTTCAGTACTCAAGACAAGCATCCATGCTTGTGAAAGTTTAGTTTTTTTAGAGAGATTTTTGTGATTGACTTATGATAGACGGAAGAATTATATGAGTAATAGCTTCCTCGACATGTTTATTTATACTATTCGCGCTCTCCCAATTCAAATCAAGGACGGATTAACTTGGGAGCGGACGCAGCATGAGCTGCGCCATTTCGAAGAATCGCAGCTCTTACTGCGCCTCCTCCCCAAGTCTCTTGTCCTGATTTCCAACTTTGGATCTTCTGAATTTCCGTCCGACTATAACTTCCTATTCCTATAGGATATGGATTCGGTAATATGTCGATTTTCAATTATATTGGATTTCTAATCCTGGTCGGGTTCGCTTTTCAAGACGGAATTCGACGTTGTCGCCAAAATAAGCACATTTACTCATTTCATTTTTTTAGGGAATTATCTCTAAACATTTTTATTTTGATATAAACTTACATTTCTTTTAAATTTTCCTTTTTTAGGGGATGGCCCTCCCTACCGACCGGTCAATTTTGTGCATTTTTGCACATTCCATTTTCGTTTTGCGCCAATTTAGGCCACCAATGCTACACGTAAAATATGTAATGTCTATTATGTGATTGCTATGTCATTCTCGGCGGCATGACGGCAGAAACCGTGGTCTACCAAACCTGTTTTTATAAGACTAACCTGCAGGAACAAGAAGATCACCCAACCGCAAAGGCACTCAGGTCATCATATACAACCAAAGTGGGGGCTCTCGCCCAATACAAAATCCCAAAATCCGAAACTAGGGGCTTTCGCCCGAAAACAAAGTCAATATATATAAAAGCAAGTCAAAATGTACAAGTCAAACAACAAAATGCAGCTAATCCTCAATCACCACCCCGCATGGCCACAGTCACCTAAAGGGCGGCAATCTCGGCATCCCTAGCCTCCAGCTCCCTCAACAAACGAGTTGTCTCCTCCCGAGACTCTGCCAGCTCCTGCTTAAGGTCCCTCTGTGAAAGAATGCCTCATTTCAAACACTGCATATCAAAAGTACAAAAATACAACGGAAAATGAAAAGGGAATGAGAGGTTCATACCTGTCGATCTCGGCCACCTACGAGTGCCTCAAAAGCTATAGCCCGGAGTCGGTTGGCCACCCTCCACAACGCGACGAAATGAGACAGTGCCACCTGCATTCAAGGTCAAGTAGTGGTCAAAATCAAATGCATTCCTATACAATGAAAGTAGTCAAATTGGAAGCTCACCCTCCTCACGAGGTCATGCCACTCCTCCAGGCCAGCATCGATCACCGCCTAACTGAAATAACGGATCTCCGAACTCGTCGTGAAGCCGGTCGCGTCAGTGTACTCCAGTACCTCGGGGTAAGCTGGGGGCTCGACGCCCGCAACCTCGATATCCTGCAAAAGACAAACATCTCTTTTATTGACAATCATTTGCCACTTTTCAAACCAATTCAGTTTAAAATAAGCAATGCTTACCACTATCGACCAGTACGCTAGTCTCTAGTGAACAAACCCAGAGTAGTACACACCAAGAAGCAGAAGGGCGTCTCCACTGGCACCGGCCAAGTTAGCCTCTCTCTCGGCCTCAGAGGGCTCCCTGAACATCGACCCCGGAGGATCGATGGGGACTGTAAAGCTGTCACGAGAGCACTGTCAGGTCAAACGCTCACCCAGGTACCACACGGGTCCTATGGGCGTCCTCAACAACAACCGACTCGGAATCCTAGGACGCAGGACCTTGACCACGAAAGACGGAGGATCCTGGTAGTTTCCCCAAGGTCTGGGCACCCACTGAAATAAAGAAACAAAGGGGTCATCCTTATGATCAGTTCTAGAAACGAAAGGGTCGTTCCTACGGTCAGTTCTAAAGGCAGAAAAAAAAATCAAGATACTTACGTTATCGGACTGCATGGCATTCACGCCCCTCCTACAAAGATCATAAGAAAAAAGCTGGCTCTTCTTACGACACATCACCCACTCCCTCACAACGGGGTAAGCCCTCGGCTCCGGCCTCTTGGGCGCAAAGCTTGGAAAGTAGGAGTATACTCACGCCTGCAAACAAAACAATAGTCGTTTAACAACAAATATCGATCTTTCGATCAAATGCAAGAAGAGTTAATCAACTCATACAAAAGGAAGGTTCATACCTCCAACAAGAGCCTAGGACCAACAGTAGCGGGAGAAGTCCCCTTCTCCATCAGCTCTGGTCGGACCATGGCCCTTTATATCGCGGGTAAGGACCGCAAAGCCATGAGTAACCCAGTCCCACCGACATAGGCTACTCAAGTCAGGCAAAAAAGGAAGAAGCTTCGTCGATAGCCTCTCCCCCTTGTCTCCAAAGTAGATCAAAGACAAGAACCACCACAGTTAAAGTCGAGCCCTTGGCTCAGCTTTACAAGGAGGAGGAGGTACCATCTCCCAACCTATCCTCAGTCTCGCCGGAGTCCTACCCACAAAGTAGTCTCTGATATAAGTGCTCGGAACCAACCCAGAAAAGGTAGCTACCCCTGCCGGTAGGTTCTATCCTATCAAACTCCTCGCCTCCTCTGAGTCGGCCCACATGGCCGTCGACGGCCACTCGAGGGACTCTTCTCCACACGGCAGACCATAAATCATGCCGTAATCCTCCAAAGTAACCCCGACCTTTACAAAAGGCATATAAAAGGTCGAAGTTGTATCCCAATACCGATCAAGAAAGGCTCGAATCAGGCTAAGGTTAGCCTGAATCTTCCTCGCCATGATCGCCCTCCAAGCCTTAACCAGGTCTCTGAAGGCTCCTAACTCGACTAGAGCCCTCTCCTCCACCGTTAACCTCTCGTAGGCCTCCATCCCGGCCTCCTACATCAATTCAAATCAAAAGGTTATCATTAGCATTTTATAAATGAGAAATGAAATGGTAAACGGATACAAAGAATGTCGAACAATAACTTACTATCCTTCGTGTCGTCCGGTAAGACAAGTGGCTCTCCGCCGCCCAAATGAGATGTCTACCATCCCATTTCTCGACTCACTCAGGTGCACCCAACAACTAGCGTCCACCTCGTCCTACATTGGCCCTACTCGGGACCTTCCCGGCCTCCCAGGCCTCCTCAAACACTCCAGCTGGTATCTCTTCTCCCACGCGAGAAGAAGAAGGCTCAAGGTCTATGTCCATAAGAGCTCTCTCCGACGTAGAAGGAATATCACCTGCAAATCTAAAGCGGTTTCAAATAATCCCCACCGGTTTCAAATAATCCAAAAGGGTTCAAATAGTCCCCGGCGGTTTCAAACAATCCCCAATCATTTCAAGCAATTTTTCAAGTCGTTTCAAGCTTTAAAGGAAGTTTCTGACCGTCTTCGGCTATTTCCTCCAAAACACGACTACACACGTAGGGTAGGCTCAAGTCAAGTCTATTCAAAGCCTAGTCACGGCTTCAAGTCGAAACTTCGACAGCATTTCGCTATAAGGTAAACTCGCCTTCCTCCCTTGCAAAAGATTTCATCGGGGCCCAGTCAAATGTTCGGGAAATCTAGAAAGAGCTAAAGGTTCTGAAAGAAAGAGAAAGGTAACCAGTCCGAACATTCATTCGCTCGGATTGCGGCTGCGTCTCAGAGATGTGGTCGATTGCCATATCCCCGAGATCCTCATGCCATGAAAAAGTGTCATGCAGAAGCCGTCACAAATCAAAAATCCAACACCACAACATGTTTACCCATTACACAAGGGTTCCAAAATACCAAGTTTCATCCAAAATGGTCGAGCCTAAGGGCGTTTTCAAAGCGATTTTCGGTTCAGCAGCGTGACCGTCTCATTTTCTCAAAATTTGACGGAAATGCAAAAGGAATACATGGTTACATTCCTAATGAAGCCTAGTGTTCATTTCGGCTATCAATTTCTAGCATACAAATCAAATCGGGCAAACCCCCAAATAGTTTTCGACATTTTCAAAGGGAAGAACCCTAATTTCAATTCAAAATCAAACAAAATTAGAAGCTTAAAGCGGAAATAAGACGCATACCTCGATTAGTCATGATTAATGGCACAAATTGATCAATACTCGACGAGTTTTGGTTCGCCTTTGAGAGGTTTTCGAGTTATTTTGTGTTTTCAAATGATAAGAAACAAGTTCGTATGTCGCGCTTTTACTCAAATAGATATGAGCTCGGGAAATAACGCAGGAAATAACACATAGATCACTGCGCCTCTTCTGAAGGTCGCAGCTCTTGGTATGCCTTTTCCCCAGCAGGATTTCATTTCAATTTGAAAATTCATTAAAAGTTTGTTACTTGTGGGCTCAAATCTTCTGCGCCTCTTCTCCGACACCTTATTTCATAAACTTGGTTCTTTTTCAAGACCCATGTTTTGACGAGCTTTGAAACCGTCACATAACGTTATCATCTCAGTAGAGACCCACCTTCCGGACGTACAATCCGCGGGCCCACGTTTTATCACTAGAATTTTGTTCGTCACAACCGAGCAGATTTCCCCGGAAAGATTCGATCCTGACAGAGTCTTCCATATATCAAACTCCTTTCAATACTATGTTTCCCCAATGAAAGTTCGCATGAGGATAGAGACGGGCAAATTCCCACATATGACGGCTGGCGAGCATCATTACGCAACCCCATTCATACGGCGGGCGAGCCTCACATCGCAGCCTTATCCCAAGGAAGAAGATGCCTCAGGTATGACCCATTCTTATGGCTGGCGAGCTTTTATACGTAATCTAACTGACTTTAAACGACCCTTCCTGTTGGTCGATAGACTTTAAAATGTTCCTGACGATAGGTCCTTGGTTTAGACCCCTTGAACCGCCTCGCATCGCCATGATCAACAGGTTGTAATCTTCGATTGACCTGATGGCTATACTTTGAATTTTGTCGTGTCCAAGCCTCAGTCAAAGTGTGGGCTCTGTAGATACCTTGTTTCTACACCTTCTGCCAACCACCCAGTGATGATTAGGCCGGATGTTTGATACGCGGAACGATTTATGACAATTCGTAAGTTTATCGTCAAGTTATAGCTCAAACACTTGTGCCTACCCCTTGGTCGTCATCTACGCGCCGGTACAGTCGTTTTTACGGTGAATAGAGTTCATTTGGAGTCCGGCTTGAAAACCAATTTGTTTTCTATAAACCGTTTTAAAACCCCGAGTCGGAACGCTCCAGAATATTTTGATTATTTTATTATATTTTCAAATTTTATCTTTTTAATAAAATTAACTCGTTTTATCTTTTAAAAGGGAATTATAAATCAACCACAATTCCTTAATAGAAGCGTGGAAATCTTTCTCCCGTGGCAGGAAACCTCTTGGGAAATAACGCACGCAGCAAGCGCTGCGCCTCTTCGAAGGATCGCAGTCCTGTTGCGCCGTATCTCCACCCTGTTCTTTCCAAAGTTTGGATTATTCCACGACTCTTTCACATTTTCTACTATAAAAGGAGAGCTTTGTTCTCACTTTTAAGGTACCCGAGTGTTCTGCCTCTTCTCTTCTCTTTCTTTGCATTATGGACCTTGGTCTATGCTTTTTTACACTACGTTCTTGATCAATCGACCACGTAAGCTCAGATCCTTCTGAGTACCCGTCATGTTTTGCATTAACCGACCAATTTGACCAACTGCACTTTAATCAATTTAACTAATCAATCAATCTTAGTCCTTTAAAAAGGGCACTTTCTGCACACATTCGAGTCGAGCAGTCGCTAAAACGTAACTTTAGTTCATATCTCGTTTCGTCAACATGTAAGTCTGAGGGTGTTTAATCCCGTCTTTTAGTTTGCTACTTTGTATTTTTATTATTCGTTTAATGTAAGATCTATGTCAGAAATAAATACAAGATTGATTTAAAGTCAAAACCTTTTCATAAAACCTTTTAGTAGTGATCAGACATCCAGAAGAAACGCATAAGAATCTGCGCTTTCTGGAAGGAACGCAGCACCTGATGCGCCTCTTCTAGAGGCTGCCTGCTCCTATTCTTCTTCTTCTTCCTCTAGTTTATGCGTCTTTATTTTCTTTTTTACTTTAATCTTTCATTAAATCGTTATTTTCGTCTTAGATCCCAAATATTCAATATTAGCGGGTTTTCGTCTTTAAATCAAGTTTGAGTCTTTAGGGATTCTATTTATTCATATCAGTCTTTAAGATTCATTATTGATAAATTATAAGTGTAATTTAATTAATTAAACCGCTTTTATTTGAGTCATAGATCGATAATAAACAAAAAATATACCAACGAACATTAACTGATTGCGATTCTGGCTTCACAGCCAGAACCCAACTCAAGAACAGACGCAACATGTGTTGCGCCTCTTCCAAAGGGCGGACCTGTTGCTGCACCTGTTATGGGCTGGCTTCTGTCTCTGAACTTCCTTTCTCGCTTCGACGTAGTTTAATTATAAAATTAATCGACTATTAATCCTAATATCGCCTTTAATCTGTCCTTTTAATCTTTTAATCTTTTCCTTTTCTTCAAACATCCGTTTTGGATATATTTCTGACATAGATCGTGTATTCATTGTAATCAATTGTAATATTTATTATATAGTTTATTTAATCATTATAATTGTATGATTCATTGTATGATTTCTTTGCCTTTCGTACATGCAATCAATCCTACATTCAAATTCGACATAATTAAGTGATAAAATTACATGTTCACCGACATAGTCTAATTCACATGCTAGGATTAAATTGTGGATGTGTCATTGCATGCATATAATCGATAACCTATCAAATACGAACGATGTCCCTAATCATTAGTAGAGGCCGCTATCCAGGCGGGCGGGATTAGGTGTTCGATTAAAGAACTTCCTAATACGTACCCCCACCCCTTACTCCAGATCTCTATGAACATCCGTGTTCATTGGCATCCAAGAGAGTCATTCTAGACATAGATAGCTAAGGGTAACGAGTTATTAATGTTCATGTCATCACTTTATGTCTTAACATGGCATAAAGTGTTCGAACGGTTCAATTTCCCATAAAATTGGTGGTGACTCCACAAATGCGTATCACTATGCTTGTTCCTCGTTTCCATCCCGTGGTCCCTCACCAAGCCGTGTACCACAGTTACCTTTATTACGCAATAATGACCGCAAAATAATCTTCATCCTCATAAAATCGCCATTAATAAAATCCTACACGAATCCTCCCCCAAAACCGTCCAAAAGAAAGACATCTTCTCCTTATTCTTCTTCATTACCCATCAAATATAAAAAATCTAAAGGTAGGTCTAAACTTCATACAATCAAGTCCCTTAAAAGCATTTGGAATTGAATATATTGTAGAAGTGAGAGCCAGGATTGTAAATATATAATTTATATTTGATTTGAATGAAGAAAGTTGTATAATAATGGAGTCAAAGACAGAAAATCTAAAGGGAGGAAGAAGATTATCACGGCGCACAAAACGCACGAACAAAATGATTGAGTAACTTGCTTGATCAGGGTTTTCTTTTTCTAAGAGGGTTTAAGTGGGCTTTTCACCCGTTAGCTCGCAAGATGGATTATCCAAATACAAATCGGATTTAGTATAATTAAAAATTTTGAAGAGTGCATATAAGTAAAGTAGTAATTAAATTAAAATAAAAAAATCGTGCACGGACATTTTAACCCATCCAAATTAGGTAAAATGGGAAATAACCAAAATAGAGATCGTAAGCGTTAAATACGAAATAAGTAATTAAACTCGAAAAATAATTATTTTAATAAATAAATTTCAGAATAAAATTATTATAAAACACGGGGTATTACACTCACAATTGACACGATAGATTCTTCGAGACTCGACATTGGACCTAGACCCGAAGAGCGAGCAATCTGGCCCACTCATTTTGGGTCGAACATGACTGTAAATAGTTTCTCAAAGCTATACATGGTTGGAACTTGACATGGACATAGACTCGGTGTGACTAGCCCGTGTTTGAACCAAACATGGCTCTTGGGCCTGTAACAAAACGTCCAAGTGATCTATTTAGGACGCTTTTGTGGACTGACTTTGACCAGATGGTCGACACTCATGACTTTGACCTAAAGATCGGTTTGGTTGACCTATTGACACGTGTAGGGTGCGCAAACAAGAGCCCAACTAGAGTAACTCGACCTAACTGACTCAAACTCGATTCTGGGTTTAGGTTGGGTTCGGGATATGGTTGAATTGAATTTGAAATTGGAAAAGATTGAATTGAATGAATTGAAATGAGCATAAAAACGGGCAGCATGCCACCTTAAAATGGCTTGTTTTTTTGGTCAAGGAAAATTCTAATCCTAATGCGGCAGCATTTCAGCTAAAAAATGGGTTTTTTCTCAAAAAAGGTCAATCGAAAAACATTCGGGATTTTTCTAATAATAAATCGGCAGCACTTCAGCTAGAAAATGGATGTTTTTTCAAAAAGGTTGAATTGAGAGAAACTCAGGATTATTCTAATCCTAATTTGACAGCATTTCGGCTTGAAATTGGTCTTTTTTTCAAAAGAAGTAAGGTTTGAAAAAGTTGGGATTCTTCTAATCCTAATGCGCCATTATTTCGGCTTGAAAATGGTTCTTTTTCAAAAGAGTTCAATCGAGAAAAATTTTGGATTATTTTAATCCTAATTCGACAGCATTTCAGCTTGAAAATGAATCTTTTTTTAAAAGAGGGAAGGTTTGAAAAAATTCGGATTATTCTAATCCTAATTCGACAGCATTTCAGCTTAAAACAAGATTTTTTTTTTCCAAAAGAGATAATTTGAGCCTTTGTCATCAACCCTCGTTTGCGAAGAATCCGAGTCATGTCTTAAATCCCGAATTTTTGAAATCTCCCTCTTTTGAAAAAAGAACCATCCTCAAGCTGAAATGCTGCCCAAATAGGATTAGAATAATCCCAAAATGGGCTCGGATTGTCAAAAAAAAGGGATGAGTGGAAAACACAAAAACACGGTATTGAAAACATGACACGGGATTCACATAGCATGTAGTCATTCGCATGTTAGGGATGCAATGCATGAGCTAGACTCTTCTAGGTCTCAGTCGGTCTTCTAAGAAAGGTCCATGCCAATGAAATCGCTTTGTCGGGGGAACCACATACTCGTTATAGCATGTAGCAAAATGACATGTATGCAGCCGCCAACCTCCACGAATCACCTTGATAATTAAATCAGACACAGTGGACGTCATTTTTTAATCTCGGGATGAACCGTAAGGAGAAAATGGCCCAAATCTTAAGGTCTCAATGGGTTTATGCATAATTAACATAAAAGAACATGACAAGTACTTCTAAGTTCTAATAGCCATTCATTTGCTTTTCAAGCTTCACTAGTCCCCAGCGGATTCGCGAAATTGTGGATGACGGAATTCGATCCACGAAAACACGGTTTTTATTTCATAAAGCACATTTTTTAATTTGCCTTTTGAAAAGAGTCGCCACTAAATTTTTAATGAAATTTAGAAACCAAGTTTTAGAGATTTGAATTCGTGTGATGTTACGTGTTAGGAAGTTGATTTAATGTCATTAAAAAACACCCAACCCGGCCGTTACAAAACAATCTCTACTAAACAAATGAATGGCTATTCGAAGACGTGTCATATGCAATGCAATCATACAGTTTTAAACCCTAACATGTGACATCCATTTTATGTCGTCTTAATGCATTGACTTTGTCAAAGTCATTTTAGCATATGAGTTCATTTAAACTATCTAGTCTAAACAAATAAGGAGAGAAAGGCAAAGAGGGATTCTTACTCTTAGCATAAGACGGGACAAAAAAACGTTAGCGGTAATTGACATAATATAAAACATAAACAAACAAGATTTGATGTACATGTGAAAATAGACTAAGGAAGAGACAAAAGAAGCCTTTGTCTCAGGGTCACTCGATCGAGTACTTCTGTACTAGGTCGACTGACTCTTGGGCAGAGTCAAAACAACACTACTATAAAGAGTTACTCGATCGAGTACTGCTGTACTCGGTCGAGTAACGACCCAACTCGATCGAGTATGTCAAATACTAGACCGAGCGATTCTAAGACGGACTCACTTTTGCTTTGACATGTGACCAAAACAAATAGACTACGACGCAAAACCGACTATGACTCTTATATGACAAAAGACTCGACATAAGACATAAGGTTAACACGATTACTACATGTGATTATTATTAAATAAAGAACAATTATGATACGAAACGATAAAGCGAAAGGAAACGAACTACATGATTAACAAAGCACGATTACAACATACTCCCTCCTATCCACACCAATTGTAACATAGTGGAAAATGGATTATTTAAGAAAAGGTGGAAAAATAAGGGGGTAAAAAGGGAAAAAGAATGTGGGCCATGTAATTGTGGGTTTAATTGTGGAGTTGATAGGTGGGTCGTAATGACATTTTGTGTAAATATGAAATGGGAATAAGGATAACATAGTAATGTTGTGGGCCAAATAAGGTATGTTACCATTGGTGTGGATCGTCCGTTTATGGTAAGTGTTACCATTGGTCTGGATCGGTGGGAGTACATGTTAAGTGAAAACAAACTCCTAAACAGATTCACCGTGCTAATCAACATATTATCTCAAACTAGAACTGGCAAAAGGAACCCGACAACAAAAGGCTCACCCGAGACCCGAAACTAACTTGAATTGAAAAACCCGGATATAACCCGAAACCTAAATTAACCCGACCCGGCCCGAACTTGTTTAGAAGTGCGTCGACCCGAAACTGACCCAACGAACCGAGATGACCCAATCCGAAACCACTATCCAAAAATGACCCGGAAAAATATAACTCTAGTTGAACAAAAAAGACTTGAAATGACTATATGCACCTTTTTTTCTTAATTATTGACCCAAAAATGACCCGAACCCGAAATAACCCGGCCCGTAGACCCAAAACTGACCCGGTCAACTTATCCGAAAATCACCTGAAACCCGAAACAACATGACACGGCCCGAACTAACCCGATAATACGATAGACCCGAATTGGCCCGACCCGAACTCGATCTGATTGACCCGTTTGCCAGGTCTATCTCAAACAAATAGTCACAATAAAGGAATAACGAACTAACAACGCAAAAAATAAATTATTGAACAACGAAAGAAAACGATAATAAACAAACGAAATTAAAAGGGAGAAGAAGGAATTATTGTACCCTCAACATACATGTATCGTTGACAAGATCTTTTGTCGTAATCAATAGTATAATATGTCCAGAGGGGTCGTCTTCGACGAAAGCCAAAACTGGAATCCCGTTTTAGAAACCGAATTGCGCATCAATCTTTAAACGCTCGTAAAATCTTCATTACACTGGTATTATTTGTATTTATAAGAGTTCTTAGCTAGGAGGAACGCGACCTCAAAGTGACGGCTGGAGTGCGGCTGTTTTTGGTCAATTTTAGGGTTATTTTAGGGGTTTTTTCGAGTTGTTCTTGTGTGTAAGGTGTGTTAAAGTGCTAAGCGTTGCTAATGGAGGCTTGGTTGGGTTTATATAGAGAGGTTTGAAGGGTTAAAGTAGGGTTTGAAGTTGAAAGAAGCAGTTTTTGAGTGCTTGTATTTGGCTGCAAATTTCGGTTAATCCTAGGGTTTGGGGGGGTTGCTTGGAGGTTAAGGTAGATAGTATGGGTAGGGATATGTGGATACGGGTTAGGTTTAATGAAAGTCCATAGACCCTAACTAGACTCTTCTAATTAGTGACCAAATTACAAGTTAATTTAGTGTTTAATGATCTATGTAACATGCATGCAAATATAAGAACATTATTTAAAAGAAGAAATTTCCTCACATTGAAATAGAAATAAAATGGGCACAATAAGAACACCTTCTTATTGTTCTTGAGCTATAATATAGGATGATCCTTCAACAATCGTCAAAGTAGAAGACCTCCTCTTAGTTGCACCAAGATGAACCCAAAAATCTAAACTTATTATTAACTAGATAATAAGAAAAATAATATCTTACTACTCTAGTAATACTTAGTAAATATTAGTTTATTAATTAGTTTTAGAGAGATGTAGGAGATTTATTTTAGACAGAAGTATGAAATAAAAAAAAGAATCAAGTAGTAATAAATTGAACAACAATTGTCCTATTTATAGGCACTATGGCCGGCCCTCTTAAGCCCCAAGTGAGTGATTTTCTTCTTATTTTATTCCCATGCAATGTGGTGGTGTGTAGTAGTGTTTGTGATGATTATGGTGTGCTTGATATGTCACTATCACTTGGTGACTTGTGTGCATGAACAAGAACAACCATCATCACTACCCACTACACTCTTGTTTTGGCTCACATGGTAAATATATGGTCCATTTTGATTTTGATATTTGTCCCACAAATACTTATTAATCATATGTTGAATTATCTTGTATAATTATGTGTTAATTTGATCATATAACAATTATATGACACAAATTAATAAACAATATGTACTTAACAATTAAGTGATATTTTACCATTATATCAATATATAATGGTTTATATAATGCTTAGTTAATTTATTTTACAACTTCTTGTAAATGTAATTAACTAATTATCTCTACCTCAAAATATATATAAAACCTCAACTAATTTAGTAAATTAAATGATTATTTACAAAACAGGATTTTATTTAATCATATTAAAATAAGATATAAATTTATTAGTCAATTATCGTATAATTGAATAACAAACTTAATTGAGTTTGAGTTCCAAACTCAATTTCTAACAATTAACTCTCATAAATAAACGTACATGAGTATATGTAATGTGCTAATTAACTGTATCATATAAAAATAATTAATTCTACTATTTGGATTTCATCCTATAGGTGTGACCGAAAGGGTCAGTTGATCACCGCCGTCATACGACAATAACGTCAAACTCTAGTCAGCCAACCGTTATTGATTTACGTTAATCAATTGATTAATTATATATATATAGTCAATAAGTATCTCAATTATATTCCTTAATGAGATTTATTATGTGGCGCACTAGAGTGGAGGACACCTACTCCAACAATCTCCTACTTGTCTGACACAAGTGTGCGTCAGCAATTCTCTTGTCTCTTTATTACATCTCTCACTCAACGCAAGGTGTCTATCAGGTCGCACTTGTGATTGATTATATCTAGAGTGGTTTTCTAGATATGGAGAGTAACTGTCTGACTGGAAAATCTACCATAGATCTTTTTCCGAGCGTGGCCACGCATTTACAGTAACTACTACTCGAGTGGCCTGAAGATGTTTGTACCCAATGTGGGTGGACAATTCATGTTAACCCATCTACTCTGTATAATGTAGATCACCATGACCCAAAATATGTCCATCGACCTCCTTTCACGGCAGGACCTAGAACACCAACCAAAGTCAATCGAACACTGCACCGACTCGGACAGACGGTCGCCAGTCAAAAGAATTGACTCATAGGAATAAGATAGAAGACTCTGCCACGACCAGGCATCAATTAATTGATTTAAGGGTCTCTACAAATGTCAATGTCCAACAGAGTGTCATACATTTTGTCTATCTAATCGACCAGTCATCTCCATGACCCCATGGTCACTTCGAGACGTCACCTCATTGAGTGACACCCTAGCGGGGACTTCAAGATTTGAAAAGTCCACGATCTTCCCATTTCCAAGAAGATCCCGGGCTCGATCTGGCCTTTCCACGAGCAAGCTAGCCAGTAAGGCGGAATTAGACAAAGAAAAAATAGTGCTAGACGGGGCCATGAGTTCCCAGATGACATAAGCGCTCTTAGGTGGGGCCTGAGACTGAGTTTAGTCAAGCCCCAGTCCCGGCAAACAGCCCAACCCTTGGAACATACTACAGCCTCAGGTTGAGCCAATTATTTCTCCAAAACAAGAGCCATAGGTTCGAATCCTGTGACCTTGGACAAAATACTAAGTTCAACATATTCACTTGAATAGGGTCCAACATTGTCTTACAATCTATTCGAATAAACAAAGTATTAAATTTAGTTAAACTAAATAAAAGAGTTTATAATGAAACTTGAACAATGAATGCAATTATCATATATGAAATAATTAATACAATATTCAATTATTACATATCACATAATCTAAAGAAATTCTGGTACTCGTCTCAATCCCATTGTGACGACATGTCCATCATGCTTAGCCTTTGATAAAGGCTTGGTTAAAGGATAAGAAATGTTATCATCTGTCCCAACCTTAGAAATGTCAATTTCCTTTCTATCCACGTAATCTCTAATTAAATGATATTTCCTAAGTACATGTCTAGACTTATTACTAGACTTGGGCTCTTTTGCTTCAAATATAGCCCCACTGTTATCACAATAAATCGTGATAGGATCTTTGCCAGTAGGGACTACTCCTAGTCCTTCTAAAAATTGCCGAATCCACACAGCTTCCTTTGCAGCTTCAGATGCTGTAAGGTACTCTGCTTGTGTTGTAGAATCCGCTATAACGCTTTGCTTGAAACTCTTCCAGCAAACAGCTTCTCCATTCATCATATAAACATAGGCGGATTGGGATTTCAAATCATCCCTATCTGTCTGAAAACTGGCGTCCGTGAAACCTTTTACACACAACTCAGTCTCACCTCCAAACCCTAAGAACAAATCCTTGGTCCTTCTTAAGTACTTAAGGATGTTGTTTACGGCTATCCAGTAACTCTCACCTGGATTGGCTTAGTAACGACTTGTCATGCTCAAAGCATATGCAACATCGGGACGAGTGCACATCATAGCATACATGATTGATCCAATAGCGGATGCGTAAGGGATCAATTTCATGCGTTAAATCTCCTCGAGTTCGGTAGGGCACTTTGACTTTCTCAAAGTGATCCCACTACCCATAGGAAGAAAACCTCTCTTAGAGTCTTTCATGTTGAACCGATCAAGAATTTTAGCAATATAAGTTTCTTGACTTAATGCTAGTATCCTTCTAGATCTATCCTTATAGATCCGGATGCCTAAGATGCGGTGGGCCTCTCCTAAGTCTTTCATTTGGAAATTAATCCCAAGCCACTCCTTCACAGAAGTGAGCATTGGAATATCATTCCCAAGGAGTAGTATGTCATCTACATACAGGACTAGAAAGGTTACCTTACTCCCACTAAACTTCATGTATATACATGGTTCCTCGACACTTTGAGTGAAACCATTTTGTTTAATTACATGATCGAAATGATGATTCCACCTCTTGGATGCTTGTTTAAGAACATAGATGGATCTCTTAAGTTTGAATACCTTCTAAAGGTTTGATGGATCCACAAAACCTTCAAGATGTGTCATGTACACTTTCTCTTCTAGAATCTCATTCAAAAAGGCGGTTTTGACATCCATTTGCCAAATCTCATAATTATGAAATACGGCAACCGCTAAGATAATCCTTATGGACAGAAGCATGGCGACTAGGGCGAAGGTTTCGTCATAGTGAATACCATGAACTTGAGTGAAACCTTTTGCCACCAATATAGCTTTGTAAACATCATCATGTTCATCTATGCCGCTTTTGATCTTATAGATCCACTTACACTGAAGATGTCTTACCTCCTTAGGTAAATCAACCAAGTCCCATACTTGATTGTCGTACATAGAATCCATTTCGGATTGCATATCTCCTAGTGATCAGGCCTTGTCGCGAGCCCGATACAAAGATAAATTACCCAGACTAGGCTAATAACAAATTAATGTAATTAGGGAAGTAGGGGTCGATCCTCAGGGAGATGGTGTTTCCTATATAATGTGAAGTGTCTCGCAATTGGGTTTTATCTAACGAAAATCTGGGTTTTGGGATTTTGATATCTGGACTAATATAAAGCATAAGTGAAAACAAAATAAAAGCAAACTAAAATGAAAACAATAAAGATAATAATAAAAAGCATCTAGGGAAGTAGGTTCACACATGTAGATTGACATATTGATGAAATTGGATTTGGAACATGCAAATAATTCATTGTGAGTTCGTAAGAATGATGTGTTCATTACAATCATAGATCAGATGGTCTAGCATGCTTTTTAGGCGATTTACTAGGTCTTAATCTACCATGTCATGCTTTGTCTATTCAATTCACGTATCTCTACTTGGAAAAGAATTCCATTTTAGTCGATGATTTCCGGCCAGAAGTCGTTAACTATCGTTACGATCCAAACATGCATAGACACAACGTTTTAAAGGCACAATTTCTTTATCCAATTATCATCTTTTAATCAATCTAACATGGCTACCTACACCCTAGAAAGGTGACTACTTACTCATGATAATTTCTATGTCTAAAGTGATATTAACAATGAAAACTAGGATAGACATGTTTATTTGATTTTGACTCTTTATATGGCGATAATAACGACGCTAATTGATAATCTAGGAAATGAAACAACGATTATAACGGTACTAAAATGAATCTAAGACAATATGTAAAGCGAATAACAATCAAATGGAAAACAATAAGAACATTAAACAAAGGATAAAACAGAAATACCTATATGACGATCAATGACGATAATGATAACAATAATAGAAAATCCTTGCACATAATAAACGATCCACCAATTACAACACTTGTACCCAACAAACTAGACTACAAAGATTGAAATTCTCATTGATCTAAGCTAATGTTTTGATATGAAAAGGACAGAAATAGACTAAGAACTAAAGACTAAAGAAGAAGAAAATGAGAGAAGAGAGACTAGTTCTCCCTTCCTCCTAATCTAAAGAGGAAATGTAAGAAGAGAAGAGAAGAGGATTGTAAGATGTGTATGAGAGATGATATGAAATGAGGGGCTAGAGCATCTATTTATAGTATTAGGGTTTCGTGTAGAAGAGGTCGGGCATTAAACACATAGGACAAAAGTAGGAAGAAGAAGCCGCCATGCTCGGATCAGCACACTTACCCGATCGGGTACACACTTACCCGATCGGGTATGTGGTCTTCTGGAAGCTCTTGACTAACGTTTCATCTTCCTTTGCTTTGACTTGACTTCCAACATCCCCCTTGACCTCTTGAGTCGGGTTTGTTGATAGGGTTTGATGTAAAGCGATGAATTCTTCCGCCTAATTGATTGATCTTCTGACAACTACGAAACTGTCTTTGCTTCTTCTCTCTTTCGAATTAGTGAACCTTCTTGAAATGCCTTTCACTTGGTCAAGCTTGCTTCTTAAAATCGTCGGGTTCTAGGCAAATGCTCGGGAATATAGAAAAAGGGCGTAGAAACGTCACTTTCCCTACAAAACAGGTTAGAACACAGGAATTCGCCTAGAAGACGATATTAGCTCATAAAGTGGCTTAACAAAGCACAAATGACATACACAACCGAGCTAAATTGGGGGTTAAAACCATACAAATATTCACTTATCAAACTCCCCCAAGCTAAACCTTTGCTTGTCCTCAAGCAAACATAACAAACAATACCAGGACCAGGTTGCAAGCGTTGGCTACTACACTATCAGCAAACAAATCTCAACGTAAAGCTTTGAAAACATAATGAATCATAACCCAAAAGCAACGTGGGCAAGAATGATACATAAACATGGCTGAGATTTACATAACGGCGTAGCACAAAGAATTTCACTATAGATTTTCGGCTCTTGCATGATCTTTTGACAAATGGACTCTCACGGTACACTCGAACACTCATTGTATATGTAAAAGGTGATTTCTTTATGTGTAAATGTTTGAGACACTCACCTATCTACGACTTATGAAAATGTGTCTGCGGTCTAATATGGTAAACAATTCAAAACACAAGTCAAAGATCACAATGCACATAGAAAAGAAGCCGAAAAAGTAATGAAGAAGGCTTTGGGAAATGGGTGAAAGGTGGACAAACAGTTATGGTCATGTGAAGTTTAGAGTGAGCTAGCAACTGACCAATGATAAATGAATACTCAATCCAAACTTTCGATCAACTTCCCAGAAGACGAAAAACAATTATTACACACGAAACACAAGGGTAAACTCCTTCTGAATATTGACTTGACATTTCTTAGGAGATACTCACAACTTCTTCTTTTATTTCTTTTTCTTTCTTTTTTTTTCGTTTCTCTTTTTTTCTTTTTCTATTTCATTTTTTTTCTTTTCTATTCTGATCATAACATCACTTCTTGAACATTTTCGTTCTCCCAAATTCACTTTGACATAA
>JAIUZE010047223.1:0-10699 GCA_022085475.1 Heliosperma pusillum | reverse complement strand
GTCATTATCAACATCATATAGCTCACGAGTTCATTATTAACAAAGTACAGCCTCAAGTCAAACATCATCATTAACGTCCCAAGGTAGTTCCATCATAGCTCACATCATCGAATCTCGCTCATATCTATAATCCTCAAGTAATATGGTTCAACTTACAACGAAACCTTACTACTTCAAACGAGTCTCCAATACCATAAGATAAGATCATATCTTTAAATCCAAGAACTATAGCCAAATGCTTTTCCACAAAGCCTATAATCACAAACACACAATAGGAAACCACAAGACGTCACTTAACCTCAAAAGTATTTCGCACCTCAAGATATCATTCAAAACTTCTTATTTACACCAATTAGACATATCATAAGCATGGTCTTCAAAACAATACTAAACTTCTAAGTTCAAAAGACTAAATTACTAATGAGTTAAGAAGTCATAGCCAACTCATTCGACCTTACACCATCGAATATCATGAACTATTTACACACAAGTCATGGCAAACATTTATACATTAAAATCATTAAACATACCTTACCACACTTTCCTCAAGGATACCAACTCTCACCACTATAGGGTGAAATTAGATCTATACCATTTTCCTCAAATCACAAATTCATTCTAACAAATACTAATATTCCACAAAGTCTAAAATTCTTCCGACCAAGTACAATATGCCACAAACAAAAGGGTATGGTGTCCACAAAAAGGTCACATAAGGAAGTGGAGGGTACAAATTGATAAGGAGGAGGAAAGTAACAAGAGTAATTTCCAAGGGGAAAAGAAGTTAGATGATAAGGAAGCACTTAGATAGAAGGAAAAGAGCATGATACATTAAGGACGAGAGAAATCATCGATGAGGAAGAAATACACTTCAATTAGGCTTGTCAATCTTCAATCTTCGGTAGAGGATACTTCTTCTAGGTAACACATGATCCACCTTAAGACGGTAGATACAAACAAACATAACATCACTCAACACAATCAACAAACAAGTTAGAACGTAACAAACATCAGGTACACCAAAGACTACCACCCTAGGTCCTTAAGTCTACCCATCTCTCATTGATTATTTCAAGGTCAAGTAATTTAAGTTTAGGGTTCACGTGTGTGCGTCGAGAGCGTTTAAGCTCTGATACCAACTGTGACAACCCTCGCGAATGCGGAAATAAAACATACAAGCATGTGATTTAAATAGCGGAAAATACGGTATTTTAAAAACCTTTTTACATGCAAATAGAAAATACGAGGAGTGTCAAATATTACAAACTAAAGTATGAAATACAACAAAGAGACGAAGTCTCTCAAAATGTTATCCAACAACAAAGTTATTAGCAACTAGCTAAAATCGTCTAGAGGTGTTTCAATCCAGGGACCACGCCCGCTAGCTCACACCCGAACCCAAAATACCACAAGCAAAAAGCCATCCAATCAAGCAACCTGTTCATTCATGGAAAACATGAACGCCACAGTCAGTGGGGAGTAACTCCGGGTTCTCCCAGCCATATCACATTAAACGTACATAAAAGGAAATTCAAAAGTAGAAGCATGCATATATAGATATACATGTGAAATACGATAAGGATAAATAGGCAATTCGATATTTAATGATAAGAGCATATAGAATACAAATCCGAATCCATCATATTATACAAAGACTCAGGGAAGACATTCTTAGGCAACCGAATACGCTCACTAGGGCTTGCATCTCACCGTTAGCGGTATAAGTTTGATAAGATTGAGACTCGACAAACAAACCATGCCAAGTCATGTGAAGATCAATCATATAATCATTCATGTAATCATCCATCCAAATACACCGACACAATGACGACATCTCTCACGGTAAATGAAACGCACTAGCACCGTGTACATGGCAAGTATGATTAAAAGGCATCCACGGGATACATCATTTCTCTGAACGCATACACGATGCTACATTTCGTATATGTAGACTAATTTCCTCCTGGTAGCGCGATGATATAAATATCCGGTCCTAGTCTAAACCTGGCCAGACTCTCGGAATAAACGTGTTCTGATTCGATATGCGATAAACGTTTCGCATCCAAGACTCGGTCAATCATAGACGCCGAGTACACCAAATTCGGTCGATAATTCACGAAAGAGGCAGAAAAGAGCACAAGCCTCATAACAAGCGGTACGCTACATGCAAATATAACCACCTCGCAAGTACACAACATTTGACGGTCGGGTCGATCAACGCAAAGCGTTCGCCTCCCAACAACGTCGTCGTATGCCCACTAACACATGCAATTAAGCAGTAGGATACCTCCCCGTTCCGACATTACAGCCTTACAAACATGGAGGTAGCCAAGAGAATGAGAGTACAAAGCACATAACAAAATAGAGCTCAAACCGTAACCTTTGTAAAAACCGACTCAAAGTGGGACATAGCAAAAACTTTCACAAAGCATGATAATAGGGCATTATATAAATGTAACTATGATAAAAATGAATCAAAACATGATACATAAGCATTAGACAAAGTTTATGAAGCATAATAAATAAGAAACATAGATCTCCTTTCGAAACAACATGTTTGGAAACCAACTAAAACAAGAGTCCACTTCAAACGGTCATAACTATAGTTTTAGAAATACAAATGCAGACATTCCAAAAGAGGTGATAACTTATCCTCTTACAGTTCCAACGGTAGGTCACAAGCCCAAAACAAGCAAGTAACGAAGGAGATATGATCATTTTACGAAAAGGAGTCAGTGCAGTGAAACTGCAGTCGCCACGACCGTGACTTACATTTCACGCTCGTGAAACTGTCTGTTACGCAAGGGTATTTGGTCAGCCACTATTTCACGCTCGTGACATGAGTTTCACGACCGTGACTTGGGTCAAGACATCTCCATTTTGTTCTAAACTCAACCATCATCAACTATTATCATAAATCATCAATTCTCATATCATTTCTCAACAAACAACAAGTATCATCATCAACACAAGTTCTATGAATACTAATCCTATTCCAAATACGACTACTAACATAGAAAACACATTAAAACACGTAAATGATATCGAGTAACCCTTCACCGTTACCTTTACGCGTCTTTAAACGATTTCTAAGCCTTCCTCCACTAGATAGTAATCTTTGTCAGGGTCTAGAAAGTCTCCACCTAAACAAAGACGACAAAAGATGAATATAATTCACCTTTGAGAAAGACGGATAAATTGAAAAGCGAGAAAGACGGTAATTTTATTACCAATACGGATACAGGAAGATGAAAGGGAAGGAATAAGACGAACTTACGTGAATTTGAGCGAGAAATGAAAGAGTTATGACGATTCTAAGACGGATCAAAATGGAAACTAAGCTTTTGGGGTTTTCTTAGTGAGGAAGAAGGAGTTGAGTTGTGAGGAAGAATTAGGTTAGGGTTAGTATAAGTAGGGAGTGAGTGGAAAAAGTCAAGAAAAGTCAAAGACGCCTTAAGACGTGATTCACTTGAAATCTCGCGTAAAATCCAAATACGGACTCGGAAATTCTAAATTCGACACGGAAAATTTAATTCTAAACTAAAACTAAATTTCGCTGAAAATTATCCGTAAAATATTTTTACTATAAAAATAGGGTACATTTGCGGGTGTTACAATCACCCCACCTTTTAAAAAGTTTCGTCCTCGAAACTTGAGAGTAGAAAACAAAAGTATCAAGGACAAGAGTTGGTTTTCAGAATTAACAAGAAAATTTTACAAGGGAAACATTTATGAAACGAGGTTTTTCTCGAAAACGGTTTAAGGAAATTTTTCATAAGTGCGAAACTTACTTACGGATCTCAAGAGTGCCCGTCGCGAACGAGAACTCTAATTATCCAGATCAAATCAAAGTCAAAATAGTGAAATCGAAAATCAAACAAGTGTTAGTAAGTGCAGGACTAGTCACCAGACGTCTCCAATAACAAGTTCAAACATCCAAGCAAACACAAAATCCAAATATAAAAGGGAAAGAAATCTATTTTCTCCAAAAAGAGGGTACACAAACCATCTTTAGACTTCTTTGAAACGTTAAACTAGAAATATAATATGGAAATTTGAAGGTTTTATCAAAGATAAAATCAAATAACTGGGGTTCATTTTATTTGACACTTCTATTTTCATTAGGTTCATTAGTTTTGGCTCCAAGATCGTTCGCTCTTATACCACTTTGTAACACACTCATTTATCCAGGAGTCTTAGCTAGACCTTCCCAGATAAATAAGGGAGTTACCATCTCGGTTTCCCGAGGTAGTACATATCAAAACTACAACCATAAGATTAATTTAAATACTTTATTACATAATGAAGAATTAGTCTTACAACTTTCAAAACAATAACTAAACTAATACAGCGAGAAGACTTTAAGTTTACAACTCAAGTACTAAACAACACTAAATAGTCATCATTAACTATAAGACTCATCTCGTAGCGTAGCTCATCCCATACAAGCATCATCCAAAGTCAAACTCGTCAACCTTTTAACATGTAAGATACAATGCTCCCCATTTTAACGCAAATAACAAATAGATCATAAAAGGCCTCCAATTTTAAAAGAGTTGGGTGGACAACACATCACACATAAACCAAACAAGTCAGCCAACGATTGAGTAGGGATTATCTTACGCATCATACGACATCATATCATTAGCCTACATCAACAATGGTCAGTAACAAAACAATATAAGACATTCACAATCTCACTTTGATGCGTGACACAACACACTTAGCACAAATCTCCCGGTCACCGTACTCAACACAACTCTGCTAGTCACCGTTCTTATAACACACTTGGCACCAACCTCTAGTCATCGTTCCCAATTCACAAAGGAACAAGTCTCCCAATCACCGTACCCTTATATTCACCACCACGACCGCACAACCCTACCAATCACCGTGCAAGTCACAAACGCAACACATGCAGTACAATAACAATCATTTATCACATTCGCAACACATGCCATAATATCAATACTCATATGTAATATCAGCGTACTTATAATCATATCCATTATCATAACAAACAACCATGCATAACAAATAATCACCAAAAGTCCTTAACATCACAAACAGACTCATCTAGCTCGATACAGGGGTTGTCTCGGCCGAGATGGTCACTATCTCTCCCGATATTGGTCATCGTCGCTCCCGAGATGATCTCTGTCTCGGCCGAGATGGGTCTATCTCGCCCGAGACGGGTCTGTACTGGAGTTTAGGATGAGTAGGATCAAACCCTACCTTTCGCTAATTCCGAATGCACACGCAATAATAATAATAGAACAAGGAACTTACAATAACAAGGATGAGTAATTGACTTGCTAGGAGAAAGATCTCAACTCAATAGCTATTCCTCCTCTCAATTAGGGTTTACATGATCAATGCTCTCTTTTTGTGATAATAGAGGTAAAAGACTTAAGGGTTTGATGTTGGGTGGGTATATATAGTATTAGGTTTAGGGTAGACGGTTTAGGAAATATTAAAATAAGATTATAAATTAAATACGGAACTAAACTAGCCGCGTGCTAAACACTGAGACTCGCCTCGACCGTGACAAGAGGTGTCTCGACCGAGACAACCTCAAAACAGGGCCAAAGGTGTTGTGCTTCGACACAGGAGCTTAACTCATAACTTTACACATACATGTCAATCGAGACACTACTACAAAAGATGGTTTTTATCTTACTAACTTGTATTATAAAAGACGGTTATTACAAGATATGTTATTAAGGTAGTTTAGAATAAGGGTCTTAGTCAGGTTCGTCTTTTTACTCCGGACGATTTAAGGTTTGGTTTGGGGAGATTTAATGTGATAATAACTAACGTCATTTTAAACCCTTTATCAACCCTATTTCCCTTGCCTTTTACGCTCTTTGAAGCGGTTTTTAGTGTTGATTCCTTTTTTTTACTTTGTGTTATTTTATTGACTGTGTAGGTAAACAAGTTATTTGAGGCAATTTTACCCCACTTTTGAAAGCAAAAGAGGGATTCATGAGAACCTAAGCATAATTGGATGAAGGCTAAGCGGGAACAGAGAGAGAAGCTCGAAGGCCCAGCTATTTAGATGTGTATTTAGCTCGGGTAGTATTGGTCCATAGTGGGTAGGAGAGTAGAAAAAGCGAACAAGTGCTGATTCCCGGGCTACCCAATCCTATCGACCGTACCCGATCGGGACGATTGCCAAAGAAAATGCTACCCGATCGGGACTGCCTCTACCCAATCGGGTAGATCTGACATCTAAAAAAAACGCAACTTTGCTTCCCTTTTTGTTTTGTAATCCTATAAATACCCGCACGTTATAATTAGAGGACACCAATCCTCAATTAGGAATCCTTACATCTAGCCTTAGCATCTAATTAATCTTTAATCTTTCCGTACTTAGCTTAATATTTTCTTAATTACACATTAATATTTCGGTAACCTTAGTTTAGTGGGTATATTTCGTGGGTTTTCGTTAGGCATTTGTGAGAAGATCTTAGTATGTTCAAGGATTCGTCTTTGCTTCTTCGTATATTATTATTATTTTCTCTTATTTTTGGTATAATCTCTAATCTCCTGTTAATTACTCTGTTATTTTGTTAATCACGTCATGTCTACGCTTGTTTCTGTGATTTGTTTAGCTCCTTTTGTTATTTTAATCATATAAATCATATCCACAAGTGACTAGTGATCTTGCTAGGGTTGTTTAGGGATTATAAGGGATTAATTAGGGAAAATATATGAATGTTAGTGGTTGTTTTAGATTAAAAGTTCTATTTTTCGTTTCTTGCATATCTTGTGTTTGATGAAATGTTTAATAATAAATCCTAATTTTCATTATCTATTACATGATTCTATTAGATCGAGAGACTTAGATCACGTAGAATTTACATGAAATCGGTTGGAAGACCTTGTGTACACGAGAGCTAACTTGTGTCGACCTAGGATAGTCCAAAACCAATAGGTAGTGACCCGACATCCAAATAGAACCCCATTCGTGACAACCCAATTCGTAGAACCCCTAGATTCCTCATCATATGAACTCGATCACCCCTAGTTCTCCTTATTTGATTGTTAATTAGTTGTCTTAACATATTGTCTTTAATTTATTGTTATAGTTTGATTAGCGTATGGTAGTTCTTATACCGAAAATCAAATTGCTAGACTTAGACATCTTCTAGGACAAACACTTTGGCACAATTGTCCATGGATCAATCTCGACAATCCTATATACTAGTTGAGCTTATAAATATTGTTTTGCTTCAGGTGTGATAACTTAACCCGGTCAAATAGTGTTTGAGAGATGTTAAGGGGTTAAGCCTAGAAAATGCAATATTCATACTAACACTTTTATTGGGGCTTATGTAGTACTCCCTCCATTCATTTTTTTTCTTCACACTTTAATAAAATACTCCTCACATACATTAGAGAAATCGGAAGAAAAAATATTAATGGAGATAGTAGTATGCAACCTATGACTCTGCTTATAAGCTATAACTATATCAATTTTATAAGAGCTTTGATCATATAAATTACGATTTAGATACATGCTAAACCTTAGATAAAACATGTTATAATTTAAACTTGGGAATATTTTACATAGTAACCTATATTTTTTCATCCTCGTAACCTCAATTTTAGCAAAACAAAACCCTTTGACTGGCTATAACTCATGATCACAACTTTCGAAATCGGCGATTTTTTATTTCCACTGAAAGATATCATAAAGACGATCAATTTGGAAAAAAAATGTAACATTCGGAACTCGCCATAAAGAGATATGATCAGTCAAACTTTAAACTTTGACCAACCATCTCTGTTTGTGGCGAGTTTCGATGTGACGTTTTTTTATTAAGTTGATCTATTTATGATATCTTCGATTGGAAAAAAATCGTCCTTTTCGGAACTCGTGATCGTGAGTTACAGTCAATCAAAAGACCGTTTTTTTTGCTATAATGAGGGTACCATGTAAAAAATGAAAAAAGAAAGTACATGGTTACCACATAGGATATCCCTTTAAATTTTCAAGTGTTATTTGTATTTGTTAGTAAAAAAATTATTTATTTGTCATCTCAACTATTTGTTTAAACTTTTTGTTGAGATGAGTTTCTCATACTGTATCAGGACTCATAAGAAATCATTATTTATTCTTGTTCTTTTCCCGCCTTTTTTCTAACATGATATCCTGAGCTTCCATATTCGAATCATGCAATCTTCTAGAAGTCACAAAGAAGTTTGAGCACATGATAAGAGGGAACCTCTGCATTATAAGTTCTTCAATCCAAAACGAAATTCAAATGAACTGGCGCTTTGAGTTACAAAATCATTGATTGAGTCTCGACCATTAGCTTAAACTTTGATTGCGGATTGTCTTCTAATATTGTCCAAATATATGAAGATTCGGGGCTGACTAGATCTTAGTTTGTCCAAACCCGTTGGATCAAACCGGCTAGAAACAGAGTCTTTATCACATAGACATAAATTCAACATATTCATTACATGTTATTTTAATAAAACTTCTAACATGTGAATTATTAAAATCTTACGTAAACCCCCGATTGACTTAAAGGATATTAAATTAAACTACGATCTCGTCTTATAATTTCTAACATGTGAGAAATAATAATTTAGTGAAAAACCTTTTTAATTAAATATTTTACTTATTAACATTTCCCACTTGCTAAATATTACAAAACACGATAAAATGACGATAACTCAAAAATCGACACGAGTCCCAAGGTGGGACCCACGGGCTGAATTGGGCCGGACCCACATGGGCCTGTTTTGGCCTCACGGACAGAATTGGGCTGTTTTGGCCTTTGATTCGATTTTACTAAAAACCGTTTCCTAATATTTCCCGCATGCTTTAACATATTTAAAACCCGTCAAAACAACAATTAAACAATCGAACATCGACACAACCCAAAGACCAAAACCCGGACCCACCAATGACCAACCCAGACCGGCTGGACCGGCCTGGACCGGTCTGACCAGCCTGAACCGGCCGGTTCAGCCACCACCATAACCGGCCACTTCAAGGGCCACCACAACAACCACCCCAAATTAATCCTAACATCATTTTAATTAACAACATCCATTTTTAACATCCAATTCAACCATCATGCATACAAAAATCATGATTATAATTAAATCATACTAACATGTTTAGAACACTAACATATTAAAAATTCCATACAACCTATAAATCATACTACTTAACATGTTACTACTAAAAATCATTAGTAACCATAATATGAACTAAAACCTAAGAAACTAAGGCTATGTGACATTATATCGTCGAGTAACTCGGAATCGTTCCCTTAGCTTAGCTAAAATCAAGTAGCACCAAAATAATAAGAACCAAGAAAATAAGAAACCCGTCTTCTAATCATCTCCTAAAATATATGAGTCACCAAACTCGTCTTCAAAATCTTCCCCTATAAGAAATGACAAGAAAAACATTATTAGAACATAAAACTAAATTTCTCATAATTAAAGTGTTGAAAATGATCTTGACGGAATTGAAATATAACCGTACGTGAAGATGGAGAGCGAAGAGGAGAGTCTAGAAATATAAAGTAGGAAGGATTTAATTAAGAAACGAAGATTTTATGAAGGTTTTGCTCAAGAACGATGAAGAACAAATGATGAACGACGAAGAACACGAAGAACGATCAAAGAAAGTGATATTTTGATCTTTATTTGATTTGTTGAAAAGTGAAAAGGTGTTTGTGAGTCAAGTGTGGTGTGTTGAGCCGTGTACATATAGGCCAAAGTGGATGTCGAGTTTTGAAATTGTTGTTCCGTAATTGACTCGCGTTTAATAATTATTTGACGGTAAACGATTAAATATAATTAACGATAAAGTTAATTACAACAAATATCAAGATATTATGTTATTATAATGAAAAGAAAGAAAATATCAAGGACAAAAAGAGGAGAGGAAGAGACGTGAGAAATGAAAAGAAAACGGGTCTGTTTTCAAGCGATTGCGGAATTTAAGTTGACAGACCGATAAAGTTACTAATATCTTAGATATTATTATTAGGTTAATCATATTAATTAAAAGATCTAACATGAGTGGAAAATAGGTGACATGGGGCGTGTGAAATGGGTAGGAATCGGGTCTGATTTTTGAGCGATTTGCGTAATTAAACGGACGGATCGATAAAGCTACAAATATCTTAGATATTTGTATTAGTTTAATCGAAACAATTAAAATATCTCAAGTGAGTGGAAAACGATGACATGGCGCGTGACTCAGGCCAAAGTCGAGTTTCGAGTTTGTTACGGGATTTACGATGAGTCGGGAATAGTTAAATGACGTTCGGTTTAAAACCGTATATAACCGTATTCTTTAAATTCCGAATAAATCAAAAATAATTATATTAACTTATGATAAATCTAATAAATCCAAAAAAAAGAAATCAAAAAATATTATTTTTTGAAATAAAATTTCGGTCTTCAAACTTATCAGTCGAGTCGGGAAAAGTCAACGAAAGTCAAAGTCGACTTAAAAGTCGAGAAAAGTCAAAGATGACTTAAAAGTCAAGAAAAGTTTAGGACGACTTAAAAGTCAAGAAAAGTCAATGACGACTTTCAAAAAGTCAAGAAAAGTCAAAGACGACTTAAAAGTCAAGAAAAGTCAAAGATGACTAAAAACGGTCTTTTCATGAAATCTCTCAGAAAATTCCAAATACGAACGCGGAATTTCAAAATAAGACTC